>JBBMJY010000012.1:7578218-7591908 GCA_037833715.1 Toxotes lorentzi | reverse complement strand
TGTGTGTGTGTGTGTGTGTGTGTGTGTGTGTGTGTGTGTGTGTGTGTGTGTGTGTGTGTGTGTGCGTGTGTGCGCGCGCGTTATGGCACGCTGGAGCGAGGGAATGTGTGAATGTGTTTGAGTGTGTATCCATCTGCATCTCCATGTGTTTGCCTTCTCTCTCGCTCTCTCCCTGTCTCTCCCTCTGTCTCTCGCTGGCATTTACATTGCGAACAGCCAGACAAACAGACGGCTGGGTGCACATCCTGACCGACGGTCGATAAACAGAAGCCCCAAAGTCAGACAAGACTAGAGAGTACAGATTTTAAAAAAGGAAAAGAAACAAATGAATGAAGCTATGAACTATGTAGTATGAGGTAAAATATGAGGTAAGAGACAGGTGAGACAGTCGGAAAGGAGATTTGAAGAGACAGCAGCAATGAGAGGGATAAAGAGGAAGAATAACAGTCCTTGGCACCCTCTTTTCAGAGACAGAAGAGGGGAAATAAAAAGGAAAGAGTCCAAAATGTTCTACAGACAACACATAAAGAGACAAAGAGAGACGAAAGATTAGATTGAAAACAAAAAGGAGGAGAAAAAGGCGAGGAAAAGACAGAAAAAGAGAGAATTTGTGAGAAACACTTCATAGGGATAAAGTGGGAATACTTGCTCTTGACCTTCCCTCACTCCTCCTCCTCCTCCTCCTCTCTTGCTTCTCCTCCTCCTCCTCCTGTTCTCAGGGGCTCGGCTGGAGTTGCATTCCAACGCGTCGCTCTCAATCCCCGTTACTCCCGGCAACACGGTTCCTTGATCTGGTCCCACGTCATGCCGGGCAGAGGAGGAGGAGGAGGGAGAAAGGGAGAGAGGAGAAAGGGAGAGAGGAGAAGGGGGAGGAGGTGGTAGTGAAGGTGGGAGCCTCAGGGGGGAAGACAGGATGAATGAGAAAATGGGTAAGACGAAGGAGATGGGGGCATCCAGGGTGAGAAGACATGAGAGGAAGGAGAGGACGGAGATGAGGAAGGATGCAAGAGGGAAAGGAAGAGAGAAGGTGGAGGAAGAAGAGGGGAGGAAGGAGTGCGAGGGAGAAAAGAGGGTTAAGATGACGGGATGGTAGGGGAATAGGATAGAAGAAGAGGGAGGTGACAGTGGACACAAGGGAGGAAGAGGAAAGAGGAGAAAGGACTGGGGAGGAAGAGAATGAAAGGAAGTGCCAAGATACAAAGTATGAAAGAAGAATGGAACTGCTGAGAGGGAGGGAAGGATGGAGGGGTGAGAAAAAGGAGGAGCCAGTATGTGTGGGAGGAGAAAATAGCAGGAGGAGATGCAATAGAAGAGGATAGAAAATGAAGTGTCCTGGGAGCGTAAAAGTCACAACACCCCCCAACCGTCCCCCGAGCCCTCATTCCTGATCACGGTAAAATTAAAAGTAAAATCAGTGTTCAGGATCATTTGCTTCACTCGAGGCCATGACAGTCACATGGGTTTGTTCTGAGCTGCCTGGTTTTAATAAAGCCCAGTAAAGTAGAGTTAAATAGAGTGAAAGAAAACATAGAGGATAATAAAGAAGAGTGAAAGGTGACACAGCACACGTGGCTGAAGTCATGCTTGCAGTGGCACACAGGTGGGACATCAGCCAAAGGAAGGTCAGAATAGAGGTTTTTTTTGGCATCTCACCTGGCAGAGCCTTACACAGGCAGAGAAATATCACTGACACTGTCATCTGTCGTGTTTTGATGGTAAAACAGGTGAACTGTGCCAGATTTATTCAGTGTTACTAACCCTAACATACTTTAACCTGTGTTAGTATTGTATGTTTTGTTGAAATATTCCAATGTTTGATACATGGAATGGACAACATTAAACCTGGTTAGTCGTACACATAGGATGTTTTATGTGGTCCTGGTGAAACATATGGTAGCAGGAACAGCCACAGAGATGGTTTTGGCTATGTTGGCTGGTGTTTATATATCTGTGTGTTTCTCTGTGGACAGATTTTGTCATTGTGACACCACTGAGATCAAAATGAAGCCTAAATTCGAAGATCGGTGTAGTCTCATGAGCCGGAACGTCAACATGTTGATGGGGTGTCATGTAATGTCTTACAGTGGATGGGAGTGATTGAAACTGGGATACAGTGATCCTCGACTTAAAATAAATGTGGGTGTGGTCTGGCAGCTTGCTCAGACTATACTCATCTTTGAACCTGGCCTTGAACTCACTAAAGTGTCGTGACTGAATCTTGCATGATTTTGACACTATTGAAGTGACAACAGTGAAATCTGTCAACAGACAGACAGACAGACAGACAGACAGACAGACAGACAGACAGACAGACAGACAGACAGACACCTGCCAGAGTATTCATATCCATCTCTGTGTTAGTTCTTGCTACAGTAGGTGTCTCCAGGACCACATTTTGCCATGATGACACATATAGACACAGACGCAAAGACTCACAAGGTGATAACAATACGTGCCACATGCTGTCGAGGCTGGTAACAACTTTTTTTTTTTTTTTTTAGAACAAATGACAATTAATGAATTTCAGGTGTTATTTATGGAATTATCTAAATGTGGTTTAGATAATTCCCTCATTGATTCCATAAGTTTAGAATACTTTGATCACTTCCAACCCCAGCTGGGTAAACAATATAAACCCTCTAAACCCATGAAAGACACAGACAGAGCTGTTAGGAGCCTCACCGTGTTCAGATGTTGCTGCTGTAACGGAGGCCAGTGAAATGTAGCAAAAAATAGCCAACACTGTGGCAGCTTTAAAGACCAAACAGAACAAGACTGAAAGCATTCCAGCTGAACCATGTAAGGAAATGGACACAGTTTCCTCTGAACACATGTAAACAATAGAAAGTTTTCAACAGGAGAAACTGCTACATGTTACACTGATAAAAGACCTTGAGGATGAAATCAATTCAGTGTTGTTTATCGGGAATCACAAGTAGCAACTGTTGGCTCTCAAGTACGTACAAACAGAAAACAGGATGTTTTCACAAAGTAAGCATGAGTTTGTGTCAGACTGTCCATTTAAGACGAGATGCTAAATACAAAAATAAAGACACCCACATTAAGTGCTAAGTTTGGGCTACATAATGGTCACAATGGGTGGACTCTGGCATCCTAATGTAGTACACCATCCAACCATGTGCGAGGAGGGGGTTATATAAAATGGGATTGTTTGAGACGAGAACTAAGGTTAATGGTCAACTCGTTTTGAAGGCCAAAATTTTACACTGATTTTACACAGGGCAGGTTAAGTTCATCAGGGGCAAACAACTATTCATATTTTCTTAGAATTTATTTCACATCAGAGCTGAAAAGTCTTTAAAACAGCGTTTAACAGGACACCAAAACTCCCTAGAAAACCAGACGAATAAAATAATTGGACACAAGGAGTTAAGCAAATTGAGGAGAGATGGGAGAGGGAAAGTACAGAAGCTGTGAGGTATGGAAGGACAAACAAACGACAAACAAAGAGAAAATACAGCCGAGTGAATCCTCAGATAAAGACAGGCGAGTTTAAAAAGGGGGAAGCAGGTGTGTGAAGACAGGATGAGATGAGAGTTTCCTCATGTTGACGACAACCACTCAGCTCCAAATGCCAAATGATATCACGACTAAGATCTTATTTTCTAACTCAAACACTCCCACAGGTTCGTGTGTCTTTAGGACCCGCTGGTGACATGATACATCCCTTAGCCCCTTTACCCTCACAGCAACAGTACTGAAGTTGTGTTTAAATCCCTAAATAGCAATGCTACTCCCAAACTGAATATACAGTGACTTCTGACATATTAAGCTTTGAACTGGAGAAGGAACTTTAACAGGTTTGAATTTAAATGTTGGAGACATATCACAGTTTCTCAGTTGCTATTACAAGAAGAAATATAAATGCGGACAATAACGAGTGTAATTGTGCATCACTGAAAGGCTCCAGATAGATTTCATTTCTTTCACATCTTAAACGTCTCTTCAGAGGACTAATGGACGTGTTGGAGTGCCCTTTGCCTGGCTTCATCTCAACAGATAGCTTGGTTGCCCTTCACAGATCAAGTGCAAATAGGAGAAACATGAAAGCCACAAGATGTAACTCGCTGTAATGACCTGTCATGTTTATTTGTAATAATAAAAAGGCAGTTCACTCAGTTACTCCTATCACAGAAACACAAATTCAAGGTTTTGCATCTTAATGTACTAGTGTCAAGTAGGTGTCTCTGGAAAAAGTTTCACGGTGCACAGCAAATGATTAGTTTCATGTTTAAGAAATCAACAGCAGAAGCTTGTTTGGAATAAACAGAAAACTGGGCAGTTAGCTTGAATAGTAAAAGTGAAAGAGCGCACGAACGAAAAAAAATATCCAAGGAAGACGCTGACAGGTGACCTTTGGAGAGTGCAGAAACATCACAGAAACCAAAGATTGAGACACAATAACATAATACTAAGAAGCTAAAATCATGCTAGCAGAACTGTGAAGCTAAACTAGGTTCTGAACTAAATGCAAATATTTGAATGCTGTTATAAACACAATGCTTATGTTTAGTAGGCATAGTCTTTACCATTTTCACCATCTGGGTGGTGTACGTTAGCGTGCTAACATTTGCTAATAGCTCTAAACACAAGGTACAGCCTAGGCTGATGGGAATGTCATTAGTTTTGCAGGCATCCGGTCATAATCCAAAGCATTGGACAAATTAAAATGTTGAAAAAAAATGATGGCTCTAGACGAAGAATTAAAGGATCACCATGAATGTCTGGGACAGACTGTCCTCTCAGGTTTAACGACAGCATCAGTAGTTTCAGCTAATTTCCCAAAATGACGTGTTATGTTGAAGTGACAAAGCCCTCTAGTAGCTGTAGCACTGTTTGTTTCCTGTTTTCAACATTTTTTTTTCTTAAAACATGATGATTACCTGGTTTGTTGTCATAGTAACCATGACAACAAAGGTTCCCTAACCTTATTTTAACCCATATCATGACCTTTCCCAAAACCAAACCAAGTGGTTATTGTGACTAAACTTAACCAAAGCTTAACATGATGTTGTCCAACTGATCAGAGGGTCGTATTAAAAAGAACTTAGAAAGGTTGCTGTAGAGGGCATGGACAAATGAATTTGGAGGAACTGTTGTCTGGGAACCAAGAATGTTTGTGCAGAATTTTGTGGCAATCCATCAAGTCCATCTTGAGATATTTCACAGTTTAAATGAAATCTTTGAGTTGCTGGTGGTGCTAGAGGGAAAAAAAGGGAATCACTGCATCAAATATCACAGCAAAACATCTAGAGACATGCTGCTAAGGTTGCAAACTGGCACTTAAAGCGGAGCTATTAGAGATATCAGATATGTACAGTGGGAAACAAGGCTAATTATTTTTCTAAATTTCTTCAGTTTTCTGTTTGGGTTTATGAACATATACGACTCTGAACGAGACTTATTAGTTAGCACACGTGGTGGCAAGTGTAGTAAAAATACCATAAAATGCAGAAGGCTGATCTGTACTTTGAATATGGATGTAAACATGATGTATCAGGCAGCAGTGAAGCATATCCAGAATTTTACAGCTGTAATCAAACATGTAGCAGTCAGTGCTGCAAAGAAAAATACCCATGTCTTACCAGAGTTAGAAAGTGTCTTTAAGTAGTGTCACAAAATGATCTTCAGAGCATGAGAGAAAGGTCTGTTCACCTCATTAGAAAGATATAAAAATGCATATCAGACGTAAAAATGTCACATAAAATACATAAAATATAAGAACAGTTATTTTACAAGCTTATTTGAATGTTTTTTCTCTCAATGCATCAATCATACATGTGGTATCCTCTTACAGGCTATGAGCTGAGAAATAAAATCTTTTGGTGGCAAGGCTGTATATATTTTTCTAAATTACATTTACATCCGCTGTTACAAATGGTCATTAGTAGAAGACCCGAATGATAATGTAAGGGAAAATTAGATGGGTCTTTTGATCATTGCCTTATGTGTTTGATCCTCTAAAAAACAGAACAGGCTGAATCAGGTTTTTATGTTCACTGCACACCTTGTCTGCTCCTGCCTGACCGTGGTACGCTACGTGATTATACACAAAACATTAGTGGGGTATGAGAAGGTGAGAAAAGATTGAAATAGGCGAGAGAGAGAAAAAAAACAGCAGAAAATGAATAGTGCAAGTCAGAATTGAACACAACAGAAGAGAATAGGCTGCAATAGAAAACATGAAATATGAATAGGCCCTTGATGATATTCCCACTCTATCTGCCTGTCAGAGGGGCTTCATTGATATTCAGGGGAGGGCTCCTCTTCTAGCAGCACATATCAAAAGGCAGTATTATGATCAATAAATATGTCATGGGAATCAAAGCTTTTTTCTTTGATAGCATTGGTCATTTGCCCAGAAACTGTTTGGAAGTGGGAGCCAGCTTTGATGGCAGTCTGGTATGAGTCACTGGTTACATTTACAAGAGAGCAGAAAATCTGATTTTTAACCTTTTGTGGGTCAGCTGAGCCGCTGATCCTCTCACCGCTGTCTCAACCACGGAGAATGAGATGCCGGGCATCTCGTCCCCACTTTGGACAGCCTTGAAAAGAACAGCTGTAAAAAAAGAAAGTTGGGATTGATTGTAAAATATGTCTATAAACAGCTTGCACCCTTCGACTTTTTGATTGATAAAATTGCAGTAATAACAAATTGTGTGACATTTCTGCCCTCGTTAAGCTGTGGGTTTAGGACTGATTGACTGTTTGGAGCTGCATGAAACTGGTGTATATAAAATCTCTGAGGAAAGACTGAGTAGTGAAAATATTTCCTGCACCTGTGCTGTGTCACTCTCAGGTAAAAACCATATATCAGCAAAAATAAACTACTAAGTATTTTTAAAATCGAATAATGCAGTTATATCAGGTGCTGGGTCTAAACACTTTTGAGGCGTCAGAATGAACACAAAGTTTGTCTCATGTCTCTTGTTTATAAACTCAAGCAGAAAATGGATGAAAATGAGAAACATAACTAGCTTTATACTGTACATGTCTCATAGCTCTGATGGCTTGGCACTGTTATTTTTTGCTCATGTTGGCCTAGATAGCTTAGAATTCAATCCCAGATGAACGCAGGATAAGAACAGCCTCACAGAGACACTAGCATGACTGTGGACTCTTAGTCTTGTTTTGTTACACTTCTCTGAATACTCTTCTTTTGTAGAATATTTAAGGAAGCGCTGACATCTGAAATTCGAGAGTTGACAGCCAAATAGCACTGACCAGCAACTGCACTCACCAAGTCCGTTGTCAAAAAATTCAAATCCAGAAATCAGAAAACAAGGACATTGTCAAAACAACAAAGTGGATTAAAGAAAAAACATGTAAAATATAAAATATAAAAAAATGATTTACATGCAGGCATTGACAAAGAAATTGAACATCTACTGGACACTTGTGTGATACAAATGAAAGCTCCAGAATTTATCTTACTGTAAAAAGGCTGCTGTTCAGTAGCCGACTCTTAGATGTCTCGTTTGTCACAGTTAAAATAGTCTGTGTATCTGCATTAACACAAAAGGATCATGTATTTATCCAAAATGAATGTATGAGTGTACACAAGCTGATTTTCATCCCGTAGTGAAGTAAATTGAAACAAATGGCCACCTCCAAGGTAGTTCAACACCTGCGCTTTGGGAAACTGTTGGCAGTAATGTAGCTTATACATGATTCATACTTGATGTGATAAAAGATGCAAAATCAAAGGAATCATCCTCCATTTCACCAATCCATATTCCACCACTTATCCTGCTCTGGGTCATGGTGGCAGCAGGCCAAGCAAAGCAGCTCAGACATCCCTGTCAACAACTACGTCCTCTAGCTCTTCCTGGGGGATCCTGAGAGATTCCAAGGCCAGATGGGATGCACAATCCCTGCAGGATACTCTAGGACACTTCTGAGGTCTCCTCTCAGTAGTACAGAAGACCTCCACAGGGCCAGTCTGATTAGATGTCCAATCTACAATAAATCAACTGGTTCTTCTCAGTTTGTGAGCAATCCCCCCTCATCTTCTCCCACAGGGAGCAAATAGCCTATGAAAGAAGCTCATTTGAGCAGTATGGAGTGAGTCAATAATAAAGAAGTGGCCAAACAGTGTAGTTGTGTAACACTGCAGATGATTCAGTTTGAGATTGAACACTATTCCAAACTCAGATTTGAGACTCTATCTTGAATAATTGCTCATTTGCTTTAGACATTTCTCCTCTGCCTTTGTCATAGACAGACTGGCCATTGGGCATCCCAGGCCTGGAGGGTGGCAGTATCAGTGAGCTGATGGACTGTCAAAAAATACCATAAAGTTTTTACCAGCCCTCAATAAATGGGGCTCAGTGGCTTCTCAGTCCCAGGCCAGACCCAGAGTATAAGTTCAGGGCTAAATTTTTCCCAGTACACCTCTGGCCTTTTTATTGTATATCAATTATTTTGTGAACTTTCATTGCAAATAAGAGAAATGAAACATCCAAACCACAATTACATGTTTGTTTGTTTGTTGTTTTTTTTAAAAACACATCACTGAGTCACATCAAAGACCTTCTGATGTCCGTTTCTGAAGAGGTGATTGGTCCCGGCAGCCGCTCGGCTGCTCATCACACTTCTATTAGCACTGGAGCCAAATACTGCTGCAATTACTTTCACTGTCATGGCAGACACAAGTGGCACAATCCTGGTGATTAGAGTCAGGCTTTGACACACTCTCTTGGAAATGTGCACACACACACACACCCCCACACATACACACACACACCCCCACACATACACACACCCACACACACACACGCAGAGTTCGTGGTTGTAACTTGGCTAAGTGGATGCTCCATCGCTGTGCTACACTCAGCCACCTGCTGCTGTCCCCGTACCTTCGCTTCAGGCAGGAACATAACAGTGCTGGAGACATTAGACATTAGTCATTAATTGAGCTTTAATCGTCTCATTGTTTAATTGTCTGAGACCAACCTAATGATTATACCGAACTCGAGCGCACTAAACACCTGGCTGCAATAAACTCGTAGCCAGAGTTTCTTAAGCTAAGGGTGGGGACTGGAAATGGGTCACAGGCTCTCTTTTGCTGGGTCTATGTGTGATGAGAACAGGTAACTTTTAATGAGCCTGGGACAAAGCTGAACTCAAATCCAGGGTGTAAAACTTTATAAACACATTTTCAGACCTAATGCAAGTGTAAGTGTGCGAGCGTGTTTTTCACTTTCCAGAACAGAAGCTCTCTCAAGTTTTATGCCATTGATACTTCGGCAAAAAGAGGTGATTTTTGGATAAATCTATGGTTAAAATTATAATCAGTGTTCAGGGACAAAGACAGGCAGTATAACTGTCCTCACACCCGCAGCAATATAAATGTGTGTGAGTGTGTTTTTGTGTTTGTGTGTGCCTGGAGCAAAACTCCAATTACCACAACTATGACATTCTTGTTTGGCAGGACAGTGACAGTTGGCTAAAATCTCCAGGATTTGTTAGGTGAGTGTTTGTGCGCACGCACACACACACACACACACACACACACACACACACACACATGCTCACACTCATTGTTTCAGTCTGCTGGCTACTGATTCAGGAGGCTGCAGCAGCCATCGGTGGTCAGATTGAATGGAAGGCCATGTGGATGGAGAGACGAAGTATGGGTCTATGAGAGGAGGGATGCATGCGACATGTGGTGGGGGGTTTCGAGGGTTATTGGGTGGACAACTGCCCACCCTTTGTGCTCCAAATCCGGGGGAATCTGCTGGCCATTGTGGCTCCCTGCTTGTTCACCATCCAGAGAGCTGAGAGAGGGGATTTCAGCTCCACAGAGCCGATGACTAGCAGGGTTTTTTTTTAATCATCCTCTCTGGTTTTCTCTCTTCCTCTTTTATCCTCTCTGTCTTTTCTCGCTGTCTCTCTGCTTTGTTCTGGATACTGTGCACAGTCAGCCCCGGCCAGCCATAGTATAGTAATCTGTGAGTGACCGAGGTTAGTGATCCAGTTCTGTGGTCTGATTTAGGTTTTAGGGGTAACACCTGTGTGTGCTGTGGAGCACGTACTGCGGCTTATGATAGTTTTCGTGCCGGTGGTTTAATGCTACATTTTTACATTTTGTCTTGGTTAACATGTGAGGCAGAAATAGCTCGCATTCATTTAGACCAGGCTATTTTTGTTGAGTCAAATTCCATGCTTATCCTGTTATTACCTGCACAGCGCTGTTTCCCTCCCAAATCGTCAGCGTGGAAAAGCTTCTAAAACAGCATGTAGGCTGTCAGACATCAGACAAGTCTCAGCTGAAACTAATAGTAATGAGATTCTTTCAGGTGGGTTGGCAGTGTCTCAAGGCACAGAGACGCACCATTTCTAGAGGCAGAGAGAGCTGCTGTACAAATGTATTTAATGTGACACAATCAGATCCCAAGTGAAAACAGTTAAGCAGGGCCCCAAACATTAGTCCCAGTGTCATATCTGAAGAAACTGCATGTTGTAAGGAGCCATTTTGATCTTCCGGTAGCTGCCATATAGCCACTGAATTGACATTTACGGTTTATATTCTTTTCTGCAGCAACAAATGTAGGCCGTCGTGCAGGATGTGGTTTGCATATTATAAGGTATTCAGGAGACAACAAGATCTCTGGTGGTCATATTATACATTTGGAACATAATAAATATGTTTTATGATTCTTGTGACAGCACAAGTGACTGTTTCAGAACACAGAGAGTAGTCTGATTCAGCAAGTGCCAAAAATATCACTTAAAAGAGTACTCCACTGATTTAGCAAAGCCCTACTACAACACTGTCGGATTCATGATAGAAAGGATGAATGCACCAGAAGCTGAAATAGGAAAATCATTTTTCTTCTCTGTTGGCAGTTCGGTCTACTGTAGCTTTGAGCACCTAGCCTCAAGCAGAGCCGGGGAGTGGGCTTCAGGTCTGGTAAACTCGCATCTTTCTAACTCTACACCACAAGTTTACTTGTGATGTCTGAAGTGATATCACACTTCTCACAGCTCAATCTGATGCCACAAAAGGTTTTATACAACAACTTTATATCAGATATAATGTAGTAACACTGATAAACAGACTGTGATTTGTAAAATTGTTGGAGTTCCCCTTTAATTATTACAGATTTACAAAGATTTATAAGGTCTTAATTACAGAGCCAAAATAACAAGGGAAGACCATTTGTTAATATTTATGCTTGGCATAGATTTTAACATTCACAGTTATGCTGCACATCAAAACCATTTGGGTTCTTAACAGCTTTCTGACCGCTGTTGCTTGATTGATGTCCTGGAGAGCCAATGAAACTTAATGCTCATAGTCTGAGTATATTTCTGTTTGAGCAACTTGTCTGGTTTCAAGATGAAGTGAAGCCAGACAATTCGACTTTTCCAAGCCTGTAGAAGCTGGTTAGCTTGGTAGGTGCTAGTTCTTACATTCTAGTATCGCATGCTTTGATAAATTAACCCACTTCACCTGTTTGCTGGCGGCTAATACTGCTAACACACAACTATTTTGGATAACTAAGCTGGCTGCAACCTAGCATCTTATTAAAACATTTTACTACAACACTGTACCACAAGCCTGGAATTAAATGCCAAAAAAAAAAAAAAAAAAAAAAAAAAAGATATAGGAGATTATGAACTTCAAAGGCACTGCAGCTAATAGGGGTTGTCCACCACTGGTTTAGAGGTCAAAATACTTCCTGACGTGGGATCCAAACATTTATAGCTTATTTTAAAACTATATCCCAGCATGTTAGACATGTGGGGAATAATCAGTTATGAGTGAAGCAGAAAAGCATCTCTGGGGGCGACAAGTTAGAAAACAAATGGGGCTTCCTGGTGGTTTTGGTGTATCAGTGCAGATGTGTGTGTCAGTGGGTTTGGTTCCAGTCTCGTGCTGGGCTGTCGCGTCTCTCTGCTCCATTTCCTGTCTCTCTGCTCAGTGAGCTGTCGCAGGGCCAGCAGGAGGGGATGTGGATATGAAGGGAGGTGGGATGCCCGCTCTCCTTTAAAATGAAAGAGACGTAACATGAATCAGTGGTTCATGATGAGGGGAGGGAGGGGTTGAATCACTCCAGTAATCGCAGGGATGATTGTCCAGCACTGTATAGATTTTCAGTGGGGATGTAACCCCTTGACAAAATAAAATGTATCCTTTAGCAGAATTAGTGCTATATTACAAGTCTTTTAATATTTTCAGAGAGCGATAATCAAGCAATGGTAATATCTTGGTGGTGAAAGTGAGGCCATCCTCAGGCAGTAACACCAAAAGTTAATAAACACAGTAAAAACAAGCTATATCAAACGAGGTCTGCCTCTGATGAACAGAACCATTGAAAGGGAAGAGAGGAGAAAGATGAATGTAGAGACAGAAGGAGGGGAGGAAGGAAAGAAGGAGGAAGAACATGGAAAGAATTGTGACGAATTAAAATGAGAAAACTGTGTTGATATGTAATGTGAACAACTGACAAAAAAAAAGAAGAAATGCAACCCCGTGTCCTGAAAAATCTGTTTCTGCAAGTTCATATGCATATATTTTGTATTAGCCATTACAATTTACCAGCCAGAAACAATGAGGCCATGAGTAACAACAAATTTCTTGTCATTACATTTAATGACAACATTAGATGTCTTCACAGGAAACTGGGTGACATTTAAATAGTGTAACAGAAAGTAAGGGTGTAAGCTTTTGTTTTCAACAGTGGAAAACCAGGCTATAAAAAAAAGCAATCAAGAGTATCTACTATTTGACCACGACCACGATCAGTGTGCAACATTATTCATGTGGTTTTAGTTTCCTAACCTATACCATAGGCTTATTTTTATTAATATATGCAATATAAACATTCTATTTGACAAATAATCAGACTACATGTTATATATTGTCAGTTGCTATGTAATTTTGAGTATGATTGTAATGTAGTTACAATTTGTAGAAGGTACAGTTAAATGATGTGCGAATAAAGCAAGAAAATAATGAACGAAGAAAATTGCTGCCATGCAGAAGGAAAGACAGAGGGAGGGAAAAAAAGTGACAATATAAAGAATCTTTACTAGAGAAAGAAGTGAGGATGCATGAGAAATGGTGGAAAAAGAGAGAACATAGTAGGCTGAGCTGAAAGTCTCAAACAGCGAATCTAACAACAAAGTGAGCAGAATAAGAATGAATTTAAAGAACGAAACTGTGAACCAGCACGAGAAACACAACAAAAAATGCGGTGTAACAGCAAGATGAGCCTGCAGGTGAAGATCGGGAGACAACACCAGAGACTAACACCAGACATTAAACAGAGAACCTTTAACTTGGAAACTGAGGCAGAGGAACACACAGAGCAATGTAAAGAAAAAAAAAAAGAAATGAATAAGGAATCGGAGGGATAAAAGACACGGAAGAGGAGAGGAGAAGTGTGCATGTATGTGTGTATGTATATGTGTGCGTGTGTGTGTGTGATCTTGTATGAGCCGTGTGGAGCGTGGGCTGCATGGCTGAGCAATTCCTGTCCAGTTGGCTGGTTGTGTGAGTGTGTACGGTAGGGGGTCCCAGGGAGAGCTTTGATCATTACAGAGTGTGACAGAAGAGTTCTGACAGGAAGGTAGCCCCCCAACACACACACGCACACACACGCACACACACACACACACACACACACACACACACACACACACAATAAACTCTAGTCAG
>JBBMJY010000012.1:7525523-7570916 GCA_037833715.1 Toxotes lorentzi | reverse complement strand
ACTTAGGAAAGTTGGGGAAGGAAAAAGAGGAAAGGGGGGGTGGGATGAAGCGTAGGCATAAACACAACATTTCCGGCTGGGGGTGGACACGCACACAAACACAGGTGTGTGTGTGCGTGCACACACAAGGCTGGACATGTGGTATGCATGCATACGTTTAATCACACCCCCCTTTTCCTCTTTCTCGCTCACACATTTTACTAAGTGTGACACAACACACACGAACACATTAACACGCAATCACTTTCACGCATATGTTCAAAAACAGAAGCTGACATGCACACACAAACACACACTCATTCACTTCACCACCTAGCCAGGAATACACCACAACACAGAAACAAACCTTTCTATTGCACTGTTGTCATTCACTCATTTACACAAAGTTCCCTCTCTCACTTCATTTGCTGCCTCTCCCTCTCTCTCCTTCAGGAGAAAGGTCATCTCTCACCAGGAGACCAACCAGCCTGTCAGAAAGAAGGGGGAGGGATGATGGAGCAGTCCACACTCAGCCAGCTAAATTTAAAAATGCCATTTCTGTGTAAATTCTGTGTAAAGGAGATTTCAGGTCGTATTCCTAAAAAATTTTCACCACAACTGAAACAACTAAACTAAAGGGCAATGGCTTCATACATTCTTTTATGTCCGAACTGACTGAAGCTCAGTCTCAGTTCTCTTCACCTGCTTGGTGTTTTAATGGTCCTGAATAAACAATTAACTTGTTCTCATTTACACGTTTGTCTGTCTCTGTTGTCAGACAACTGAACAATATGAAATATTGGATCATGGGTCGTGAACGCTACCTGCAAGCCCGGGAAACAGCAGTGGCTGCTGCGAGTCAATCGAATCACTATTGCGCTGTACCACCATGACATTGTTTGATAAAATAAACACAGACGCAGGTTAATGAAAACATTTGTGCTGCGTGATCATCTATACTGACATTTAAAATGAATCAGAGCAGGTTGGAGGTGAGAGAAAATTGTTCTCTTAACTTTACCATCGCAAATTCCCGAGCGTGACTGGGCAGGCATGTATCAGCACACACTTTTGACTGGAAAACATTAGGAGGGAAACAGTTAAACAAGTTTTTAACTCTCTTTCAACAAGAACATGAAAAAAGAGGGAAAAAAAACAGAGACATTTGTTTTCAGATACATTGTAGAGTTTTTTTTTAGTTTGGAGATTGGAAAATTGCTGCCTTAGTGTGGACCTAAAACGAAATCTTAGCCAGTGAGGAATCATTATTGTTTTAGGATCTTGTTCTTATACTATATTTGGTGACATCTTTAACAAATGCTATTTTGCAGTGGTATTTCTGCACAGCACCTCACATGATCGCCTGTCAGTTAAACAAAGATGGTACCAGGTTTTTATTTTGATGAAGTTTGAGTTTGTGCTGCTAATTTCACTGTCTCTTGCCCTTGGTGCCCATCACTGCTCACACTGATCCTATTCATTCAAGCAGAAGAAAACTTAAACTGGAAACATATTGCAAAAAAACACCTCACTTCCAGTGCCATGCCTCCCTGAAATCACTGCTTTTAAAACGTCATCCTCCTGAACAACTGTCAGAGAAATGTTTCTGTATAAATGAATTCTGTGAAGAAGAAATTAACTATGATCATTTTACTCAGCATAACTTTACCACACAGCTACTTTAATAACCAGTTGTAAAGGTCTGTGTGCTCATCTATTCTCATTTCACTGGTGATTCATTCAAACTCATAGCCACCTGTTTTTAAATGTAGGCAGGGTCATTAAAAATAAATCCGGTTTCTATATACACAGAGAATTTGTTGGCTATGCCCAAATTGTAACTGATAAATACCAAAGCAAACACAGTGGTCAACGGCAGAGTGAACAGTGATGCACACACTGGTTTTATGCAAGACCGGTCAAGTGAAAGCAAGATATATGAGACCATGGTTACTGCATCAAAACAAATGTAAAATGGCAAACTCCATTCTGCAATGGAAAACAATCATTGTCAGCCAAAGTAACTACATAAGCCTGGTCTGTAGACAATGAGTCAGTTGTCAATGTGACAATGTGAAAAGGGTTATGAACCTACAAAAACTTATCACCCAATCTTCCCTCGGTTTTATGGACCTTTACAGTGAGTTTCAGCTCATTGCTTAGCTGTTCCGTCCACAACTTCACAGTTTTGGTTCACTCTCACCGCTCTCATAGTGTCGTTTTCAGCCTCAGCAGGCAGAAAAAAAAGCTCTAAAAACCCACTATATACTACCTGCTCAACATCAAACAGAAGATACATTAAAAAGTGGGGTACATTTTTATTATGTGTCTGGCAGTACTGGCTGTTTTTATAAAGCAAATTTAAAACTGTATTGCCAGAAGCACTCGAAGTTCATTCTTGACCTCAGTAAAATAGTCTGAGCTCAAAGGTCTAGTTGGAGATTTCAGCCACATATCATAGTCTTTATTCAGCAAATGGAGTTTTATCACATTACCTGAGTGTGGAACTTAGGTCACGTGATATCAGTGATATCGAGACAGGGGCTATACCGTACTATCACCTGTTATCATGTGCTCATGTGTGGTTGAGAGCTTTGACAGCTCATAAGTGTGCCATAGCACTTCAAGGTAAAAATGTTCTCTGCTTTACCTCTGACTCCGCTCTGAGTTTCTTTCTTTTTTTATTTTGCCTCTCGGCTGGCAACAGACATATGTAACAGTGCTTCTTAATGGAAAAAAAAGAAAATAATTAAATAACAGTGGTGATACCCTTAAAAGCTCCAAGTATCATTGACTGTCCTCTACAGAGACTAGACAGGATTTTCCTCCTTTTATTCTTCCTGTTTTTTTTCTTACATTTCACCTTGTCCTTGCCTGTTATATGTTCTGCTTTTAGTGAGATCTCTTCGGCAGAAATTCAGACACAAAATGCAAATTTATGCCCTTGTGTGGATACCAAATGAATGTCTGCTGATTGTAACTTGTACACAGTATTTGTGTGAGATTTTTTTTTTTCATATGTTTGCCTTGGTGTAAACAACAAAATCTGAAAGTAAATCTACACAGATCATTACACTTACTCACCCAAACACAAACCACAAGAGAGGAGAAGAATAGAGAAAAGAATAAGACCTTGAGTCAGAGAGGGAATAAGAAGAATAAAAAGATGAATTTGAAGGTGGATTTGATTCCCTCAGACAACTCCAAGGAGACTGACACAGGTGGAATATGAATGAGGAAAATGTGTGTGTGCGTGTGTGTGTGTGCATGCGTGCATGCGTGCGTGCGTGCGTGCGTGTGTGTGTGTGCGAGGGGTTGGTGGGATGGGGGGCAAGGAGAGTGAGTGGTGGCAGAGAGACCCAGAGATTCAAAGAAAGAGACAGTGAGAAAGGGAGAAATGCCAGTGAGAGAGGGAGTAAGGAGAAAAAGGAACAGAGAAAGCGGAGGGAAAAGAGGGGAAGGAGGGTCAAAGAGCCTGGAAGAAAAACTGATGAAAGGCGGGAAAGACAGACTGGTAAGCTAATGGCAGAAGACAATAAGAGGGAGACAAAGGGAAATGATAGATGAAAGGTAAAAAACTTGTGCGGGCATTAAAGAGAAGGGAGAGAGAGAGAGAGAACAAGCTATGAGACAAAAATTGTGGGAATGTCAGAGGAAAAAGGGGAAAAGGGTGGAACTTGAAGAAGATGCACAGAACATCACAGATAAAGCTGAAAAAGCAGCTTTTTAACTTTCTAGCTTTTAATATTGTAAACTAGCTAGAAGATTTTTTTTTTTTTTCAAAATCGCTGTTTAAAAGTGGTTTAATGTAACAGTGCTACTGGTTTGGGGCAGGAAAAACAGGCTTATGGGAAAATTCTGACATGTGATTGTCATGTGATAAATTGTCATGGTCTTTGTGCATTTTTGCCATCAATGTACAGAGGCCATTTTCTGTCACCTCTGGTGAGAGACAGAAAAGTTCAGCATAGCATAATGGAGAAAGTCAAATGGAAATGCAGAAGATGAGGAGGATGGGAGGGTCGAAGAAAGGAAGAAAGAGAGACTGGTAATGTCACAGGAAGGGGTGGGGAATTAAAGGAGGGACTAGGGAAAGTTGGATTAAAGAGAAAAGAATGGGAAATGGGAATGGACAGAAAAGAGAAGGAAGGTCAGAAGAGAAGAAAAAGGCATAGGTGACAAGAGAGAAGGAAGAGAAGAGAAAGAGAGTGAGAAAAAGGCAGCCAGATGAGAATAAGAATAAAAGAGACTGAAAAAAAGGCAGACAATCAGGAACAGAGCGAGACTGACAGATCGACGGGAGGGAAAGGAGGAGGAAGCTGGTCTGGGGATCAAACCAGTCTCAGAGATCATTTGACAGGAGATGAAAAAAGGAGGTGATGAGGAGCGAAACGGTGCAGATGAACAGACAGGGAGGAAGAATGCAGACGAGTAGTGGAGGTGATGAGATAAAAGAAAGACTGAAGGAAGAAAAAAAAACAGCTGTAGAAGACTTAAGTACCTGTGGTGTCACCTTTGTTGGTGCATGACGCCACCGCTCTGCAATAATATGAATGAAGACAGCGTGGGCTGCTTCGAATCCCAAAATTTCACCTGTACTATACATAGCTATGCGCTGTCTGGGTTTTCATTGTGTTTCGGCTTTATTGGAGGCTCAGATTTAGTGTGGAGAAGGAAGCACAATGAGAATGAAAAGAAAGCGAACAGAAGTAGAAACAGAGGCAAAATTTCATCTCATGTCACAAACGAGTTCGGTTATTTGACCTAAAAATAAAGCGACAGAACTGGTGCGATGAAATTTTGATCACAGGTTTTAGTTGACATCATCCCCATCTTTGATTTTCATAGCAGTGCTATGTGCTGTATTACCACATTCATTTTGGAACAGTAATTCCACTAATTACTCTACGAAACCATCAACGGCAACATCAGTTAGAAAATTATAAACTTGTAAAATGCATTTTAAATTCTGTGATCCAGAGTCGGATTTGGAACAAAATGTGATTACTTTATGAAACAAAAGACAATCAGGGTTCGCACAGACAAAGCTTTTAATTTCCTGCAACAACAGATGGTGGAAATTGTTACATGGAAATCAGAAAATGACTTTACCCTGTAGAATAGATTAAAAAGCAAAAACATACATGCAAACTTGAGAAGAGCAATGGGGCTGAGAGTCAGAGGAGTCCAAAGAGTGGCTGTGGAAAGAAGGAAGAACTGGTGGAGAAACCTGTTTGTTTCTGTTGGGAAATTTTTGCAGTTTGGAGTTTACCACATCAAACATTAAGAGACAGAAAATCTATATTTTGGTTAACGGAGCAGAGCCGGAGCAGAGCTGATGTGGCACAATTGAGCAGCAACCACCAAGGCAGAGTGTGACAGGCTGAGACTCCCTTCAATCAATACCCTCAAACATTCTGGAGTTTAGCCTTATTTTCCTAAACAATGTATTTAAAAATTTCCACTGAGACAAAGTAGTTAAATTAGCTGACATGTAGTCTTTTTCACTGGCACGGAATAATAAAATGATGTGAATCATTTTATTATTTGCACAGTGTTTTCGTAGCATTTTTTTTTGGTGTTGCTGGGAAATTTTTTTTGAGAAATTTACACCGAGGTGAGAAATTCACACTTTTTCCACTTTTCTCCAGTTTGGACTGAATCCTCACACTTTCGCTGAACCAGTCAATCGAAGTCGCCGGTGCTGTTACAGGCGCCGTGATCCCTCACTCGCTTCCCACCAATGGACCATGACATACAATCATTGTAGTTTCTCATGTTTTGTTTTCTTGCGATCACAAAATAACGATTTCTTTTGAACATTTCTCGACATCATAACCTTTAGTTTTGACAGGTTATCACATCTATGTTGTGGAATAATTATTTATGATGTCAAGATTACAAAATGAGAAAGGAAAACACTTTTCTCATTTTCAAAACTATTACTTCTACCATCCCTGGCCTCACTGTTTACCTCTTTACGTTGATCTTCCAGACAGTTAAACGCATCTTTGTGTTTAAAAATGTTTGCATTCTTTGTAAAGAGACTAAGAAAAAGAGACAAGAGCCAAATGCACATGAAAAGCAGCAACTCTGAGCAGAAAAATAAGACGAAACCAACTTGGTGAGCTGGAAACATGTCATGACATGATACTGGCCTTGAACCACTGTCCCACCCTGATACAGGGCTTGTTCACTTTTTGACACAGTCAGTGTCATTTTCTAATCACACCATCGTAAAGGTGTGAAGGATGTGTCCGTGTCAGCACGGCATGTGTCGATAAAAGCCAAACAGTACACTGTCGAAATGGATTTTCAACATATCTACGTTTTTATTAATTAAATAAATCCTCTTTGCACTCTGCGCTCACTGATGTTGACATGCAACATTAACTGCACGTTATGAAAGTGACACAACAAAAAGATAAACAACCAGTTAAATAAGGAGCAGTTTTGTTCTGCCTTTCTTCAGTAGGTGACAAATAGGTTGCTGCTGTTGAGGAGAAAAGCTTCACATTTCAGATTTTCAGGTTTTTCTTCGATCTGGGGTTTTTTTTTTTTTTTTTTTTTTTTTTTGTTTTATGTGGTGTTTTATAGGTAGTGCAAGTTTTCTAACCCCGAGGCCTGCAAAATCCATTCAGTATCCTTAATAAGATTTCAAAGATCCATAGTCATCAATCTTAAAATGAGCCTGCCTCTCTAAATTTCAGAAAAATTGACTTTTTGAAAGTGCAGCAAACAGCAGGTGAAGAAAGAAGGTGTTCACCTCTGCAGACACACAAAGGAGCAGCTCATCACTCTTCTTACCAATTCAATTTAGGGGACAGCAGAGGAAAACCTTCTCTTACTTCCCACTCATTTAACATTTGCTAAGTATAAATCCTGCTGATAACTGTACCATTACGAGACACCGTCGACAGTGTGGCTTGTCTGGGCTATAACAGACTTCTAGGACTTCCTGTCTGAAACCATGAAGGTCAGACATGTTCACCAACAAAAACTCAGGTCAGTCACAGCAGGCTTCTAGAGAGGTTTATTTTCCCTGTTCAATAACTTTTTATTGAGTGAAATAGTGGGCAATGCATGCAAATCAGAATCAGAAACACTGTATTGCCTGGTGTGTTACACATACAAGGAATATGGCACGGTGTTGTTGGTGCAAACAGAAAACTAAGTACTAAGAGAAGGACAATCTGTACAAATAATGTGCAATGTTGCAAAGTATGTTGATAAAGTGTGTGATGTAGTGCAAAAAGAGATAATATTGCAGTAATGCCAATAAGAGCGTTAATATAACGCATACAGAGCTGAGAATTATGTTAATGTAACATAGAGTCTATTTGTGGAGAAATGAGGGTCCGTGCTGTTAGGGTGTGAAGGAGGTGGGGAGCTGTGTTGATGAGGGTGGAAACTGCAGCAACATTAGTGGTTAGCTCGCTAACTACACCACTTAGCCCTGCAAGTATCATCACCACATCATCAAGCTTCTGGCAAAACATATTTTTGCATGGACGAATCTTTGTGATTTTGTGGTGTGACCGCTGCTCACTACCAGGCTTACAAATGATTTATCACAATTTTCACTGGCCTGTATTAAAACCTGCAGCCACAATGGAGAACAGTGGCCTAGTCTCACTGATGAGCAAGCTGCATGTTCACCCGAGATGTCGGCTATGATCACTAATGGGCACTAAAGTCACAGGAGCAAACAGCCTTCTAAACAAAAAAGAAACCTAGGCTCACCAGTGTCAGATCTTTTTCCCTTGAGTGAGCCCCTTTGGTTTTCTCTGGAATAAAGAATCACTGAATAGCCACATTGATAAACATGAAGGTGCTGTTTGTGTCACCTCAGAGCGTTTCCTGGTGCTTGCATTTTGCGGCTGCCTTTCAATTTGAACAAACTATGTACTGTTTTCATCCTCTCACTAAATCCTGGTGTCTGTTTTGATAAAACTCTTGCTGAGAAACTTACGGCAAGTAAAAAGGGAAAAAAAAGAGAGAAGAGAAGAAAAGGTGTTGAGGAAACAAGAAATGTCTCTGACCAAACTCAAGTTACTGGGTCTGGGTGTGGAAAATGAGGGAGCAAGTGAGAGAGCAACAGAGTGATGGAGAGCACACCTGGCTGGTGTTTTGAGGACCGACTAATAGCACTGGTGAATGGAGAGAGTCACTGAGGGAGGAGAACAGGGTGGGGTAGGGAGAGTAGGGAGCAAGAGAGGAGGAGGAGGAGGAGGAGGAGGAGGAGTGGAGGGCGAGTAAAGGGAGTAACGGTCGTCTCCATGGTGAAGCAGTGGTCGCCATGGTTACCCACAGAGCCCGGGTCAGCGGCTCCAGGAATGTGCATGCTGTTTGCGCACGCACACACACACACACACACACACACACACACACACACACACACACACACGATGGTCATTATTTTCTCCCCCTCTGTTGTATGTGCATGTGTGTGTGTGATGGCAGATGAGCCCTGTTGTCACAGTCACTGAGGGGTGTGAATGTCTACACTTTAGGAGGTAAGAAAAGAGGTGTGTGTTTTTGGTGTGTGTCAAAATGAGAAAGAGGCACAGAGTGTGTGTTATTTCGTCTTTTTTACTTCCTTTTGGGGATACAAATACATGTTCACATCTGGTGTGTGTCGCTGTTTGTGTGTTTGGTTTGTGTTGGTGTGTGTGGCCTGGGTCAAATAGGTTCATAGCAAGGAGGGGTGACAAGACAACTGTCACTCAACTGAAGCTGCCTCATGCAGGCGCCTGGCTGTTTGTGTATCTGTGTGTGTTTAACACAGCAAGGAGCACAAGTTAACCAACACGCACTGCTGTGCTGCCATTTCTGTATCACAAAACATCCGCATTTTCTTACGAGTGGTGGTTTAGCGCACACACACACATACACACACACACACACACACACGTCTCCACCTCCAGACATGCTCACCCAAGCACAAAATCAGAAGTTCAAGCAAGAAATTCACTCACTATTTTCCCAGCGTCTTTCCACTACATTTAGGTTTCAACTACGATTCACATGGTTACCATGACACGCGGGCACGCCACAAACATGCCACACCACACCACACTTCTCTAATGTGCTCTAATGTGTCTGGATGCATGCAACTGTTTGTGTCCTATTGATGTGCCTCCCATTTGAACCAGCGCGCCCACCTGCTCTAAAACCCCTGGATCCACTGAACTGTGCAGCCATCTGCAAACACAGCCGAGTCAGTGGACGGCCCAGGATTTAACCACTACAAACAGTTTAGTCCATCAAAAACTGTAACATGTACAATTTTCACACTTGAGTAACAGTAGGATAAGTGTACGATAAATGTGCTCACGCCTAATTGGCTAATTATAGGCATATTAACTTGCTAATGTCAGATCTAGCTTGCTAATAGTAGCATGTTACCATAGAAGCATTAGAGCAACATCACAATAACAGCTGAGCCAAGGTTTGGCAGGACAGAGATAAGCCTGACAAGCTTAATCTCATATGTCCCATAATGGCCATCATACAGAGGAGTAACTCTTCTGATTTAGATAACAATACGGGCATTCATCTACTGCTCAGGCCAAGCATTTAATTTTCGTTTAGTATCTAAGTGTAACAAGGTAATCTCTCCATTTCCCATCTAACCAGCTATTTAGTGTTATTTGTTTGTGGTGTGTAATGAGTATTACAGCTTCATGCAGCTCCTATAAGACATTTAGGATGGTGACAGTGTAGCAGCGCACTCTTACATCTGACAATGACAGAATTTGTCCATGGATTAGTTTCACAAAATCCATGCATCGCAGCTACAGAGTGATTACGGTATACGGTTAGCTTCAGGCAACTGTTATAAAACAACTTACCTAAGGTGGCTGATTTGTTGACATGGTTAAATATTTTAGGAAAGCAGACATCGACTTCTGGTGAGAACCCGGGTCTCTGGTGTCACACGCCACTCAACAATCATGCTGTTCTCTCTACGTCATTAACGTCAATACTTCCTTCACTGCACTGATCGTTGGCACTGGATGTACAGTGTGCACTGCAGAACTGCCCAGTATTAATAGTCATTCCTGAGCTGATATCAGTGTAACAATGCTGATGCTTGAATGCTCTTGTTAAAATGTCCCACATCAAGGTAGAAATCTGAATTTTGTTGCTCTGAGTGACACATAAACCGCTCAAGTGAAGCAGTGATGAGCAGCAGGATGCAGTGAGCCCGACAATCAAAGGGCCTGTGATTAAGCTCTGTTGCACAGACATCCACCCAGCTGAAGAGCGCCTGACGGAGACCCTGCTGTCTGACCTCTCTGTGGATGCGGCATCGAAAAGAGAACGCAGAATGTCCCTCTAATAGATTATCTTGCTATGTTCAGTCGGTACCCTGCAAAATCAGTTCGTCTACACTAACAGGTTTCATGACCCGGGGGCAAAGCAGACCTATTGAAAAGGCTTTCTGAAAGGTCATAAATTCACAGCCATCAACAGGGAGAGTGGAGCAGGTTCCCCAGTTCTTGGATAGTCTCATGTAGGTCTGAGGTATTTTGAAGGTCACTGACAATACACAGCATGCCTGGCTGAGCCAACCGGAGTACTACTAGTACTGAAGCTGCTGCCCTTTCCAGACTTAACATTCAGGAGGGATTTCTACTATACTAAGTGCCAAACTGTTGCACTGTTCACTCACGTTCACCTTAATTTCACACATCAGACCCTGAGAGTTATTTAAGCACCTAAATTATTTCAAAAGAGCCCCAAAACAGGAAGAAAAATGTTACAGAGCAAACAATTTAACTGTTGTCTGCTTTGGTAAGAAGTATGAAATTAGTTTTTTCTGTCCCATTTCCTTGATGAAAAATGTTTTCAGTGAAAAATTGTCATAGCTTCAATTTGCAATTTTCTTGTTAGTTATTAAACACCACAGTTTTCAATGAAATAAGAGATATAATGTCTCATGCAATTTGCATCAAAAAGTTAACAAAGAAGTAACATTTTCTTGTCTGTGACTTTGCTTGATTTACGTTGGAGTAAAGACTTAAACACAAGTACAACACTGTTGAAAGGCAGTCTCAACAAAAACAACAAAATCTTGCACATCATCTGCACATCAGCAACTGCAGCAACAAACTGGAGATCCATTTTTACATTGTGATGAATCCAGATCCCTCAAGTCCAAATTGTATTTGGCATATCACATGAGTGCAGACACCCAGTGTGGTGTATACACAACTGTGTGTGGTTCATATCAACAACTGACAATCAAAACCTGCATTTTACTGATGCTCACCACACGTGCAGTTAAAACTTATGGATCCTCGGCCGGAGAGCTCAGTGAAGACACTGTAATTTGTCACTTAATGAGATCAGACTTTTATATAATATCAAGTCCTTTGCGCATAGGCTTGGTACTATGCAAAGAACTATTTCAAGAGATTTGTTCTTATTGGTGTTTATATTTTCTAAAACTTAGACGACAACAAAGTCACACGTAAACTTGAACTCTCGTGATCTTGACCTCGACCCCGCTCTGACACGCGACTCTGCGGCCCCTACAAATGACCTTTGACCTCTGTGACATTATTCATCAACCAACTCAAACCCCTTGTGCGTGTTGTGAAAGGCCTTTAAAAGGACCTGAATGGACCTCCCACTTCACCTTTATTGTCACTCTATTCAGTCTTGACGTGGGCTCTCAATGGTATGTTGGGCCCCATCTGTGAATGCGCTGGGCCGCATTGCGTGGTACTCACTGAAAGGCATTAAATACATCAACACAGATATCAACAGTCTTTCTGAAAGCACTCTGGTTGCTGTATAATACCACTTGAGGCTCCTTCAATTATATTTTGGACAAGTAACTCAAATTTAATGTCTCTTGTGGCGCCAAGATGGCCCCTCTGCCAGCTTTTGTGTGTTTGTGGGGTCACACCGCCTTTCTTCAGTGGTAGATATTGTGAAGTGTTAAACATGTCAAGCTAGACATATCCAGGCTTTGAAATAAAAGGGAAAGTCAAGAATTTTAGTCAAAAATGTCACTTGTGGCACCAAGATGACTCCACCTGGCCTTCGCCTGTCCTCAAAGGGAGATAGAAAAACAAACAATAGATCAATGTCCCAACTGAAGACAATTATTTACAGTTGTCAAAAAAAAATTGACGTTCACGTCACATTTTTTTAGACACATTTTGGCTTTGCTTGTGATGACTGGCCCACATTTTCAGTAGGACACACAATACCAGAAAGAGGAGTAAATATACATCAGTATTAGAATAAAGCTGTTCAAATTTTGCTCCGCCAAAACAACCCCACTGTTGGCTGTGTTCATTCAATGGAATTGATCGTTCATTCTCACGCTGTTTGGCTAAGTTTCTGATGACTACACCGACACTATGATCCCAGAGTTAGATCTGAATCTATTCTGTTGCTGTCACACTTGGTTTACCTTTGTTTCATCTGTAAAAAATTGGTACAGAATCAAATAAATTTTATTTTATCTCAAGGTATCAATGAGATTGTTATACCTCAGCTTGTCTCACCCTTCAAGAAAATTACCTGAATCTCAGACTGAGGCTTCTGTATTTTGATCTTTTTGTCTGCGAGGCAGCATGCTGTGTTTGAGGTAAACAACATTCCAGTCCATTTTCAGCCCTGGGAGGAGGGCATGAACCATTAGCTTCCAGAAGCCAGCCCATTCCTCCACTGTCTGTCGGTCTGAGAAGAGAGAGCTGGCAGGCAGGCAGGATAGCTGGCTTCCTGGTTCAATGGTTGGATGGCTGGCTGTTACACTCTGGTGGACAGAGATGCCAAAAAAGTGGGAATGGAAAAGCCTCAGGGGGCTAGAAAATAACAAATGGCATAAAAAAGGACCTTGTTATTTAAATGCAATTGTGAGTTTTTCTGTTTTGTCTGAAATATGCTGCGGCTCACAATAACAACACAAAGTGAGGTTTGTCTTCAGGAGGTAATGACTCGTGTGTTCTGCATTTGGACGCCACAAATCACTCATAGATGCAAAGATAGTCTGAAAGCTGTGCAATACTTCGAAAACGGCATTATCATTTGTATTGACACTTTAGAAGATTTTCATTACACTGCAAGACATTTTGTTTGTTTCATTTTTGTCACATACAGCTTGCTTGCAGCTACATTTTATGATTTGATGATGTATTTTTTCTCACTCGTGATAGCTTTGTGCCATCATACTGAAATTCTTTCATATTGCATATTTTCAAAAACAGTTGTAGCTGTGATGTTGCACTGATGTTTTGATTTGATATACAGGGAGAAACTTATCATCGAGGAAGCACAGAGACCAATTTGCCCCTCTACCACACACAACAACCACACACTGCTGGACTGGTACAGTGTCCTCTCTGGACCCAGCAAAGGTTTGGCTGCAGACACACAGTGTTTTCCTCCATAACATCTCCATGGTTAAATGTGTGGCACTCCAGCCAGCCAGCTGGCACGGAGACACAAGTTACTGAGCAACATCCACAGAGCAGGACTTTAGAGCTAAGATGGCTGCGGCATAATACTACAAAGGCCAAAATGTGGGCGCTTACACTGGTTGGCACGATGCGTGCCAGTCCGCATTCTGGCACCAAACCGGACTGTTTGTAATTAGAGGATTTTGGCCCAGATCGTACTCTGGCCACTCTGGGCCGAGCACTAAAGAGCAACAAAGCATTTGAATGTTTCCAAAGTTCCAAGGCAACATTTTCTGCTTCTACACCAGAATGGAAATGACTCTTCTTCATATCTGCAGCCTTTCTCTTTACTCGCCAACAAGTGGATTCAAACAATTTGACACATTTCATCTTTACATCCACATATCTGTCCAAACCGTTCGAAAAGGACTCCATTACTCTTGCACTTGCTTTTCTTTCAAACCTTTTTCTAAATACATAGGCAGGCCTGGTTAGCTACAGCCTGTAATTAATCACAAATAGATACAGCAGGGTACAGATCAGTCCTGCATCGCATTGTACAAACAGCAAACAGATGACTCAATGTGTATAAGTCGCAGAGTTTCTTTGCAGAACTTTGAAAAAAAAAAGCTTATCTACTGTAAGTACTACTGCAACTTTTTCTGTTAAAGACACCTGTTTGTTTCTGGGTTCCTGTGAAGAGGAGTGTTTGTAGGCAATAACGTCTCCTTATTCCGCAGAGAGAGAAGTGTTGTTGACCCATGGACTCGATGACTTAGACTTGATTTCACAAAATAAGAAAAAAAAAGATTTGCTGCTTTGACCGATAACTAGTGATGATTTCACTTGGACCTGAGTTGTTGGCCTTGAAAGACCCAAACTCCCAAAGAAGTGTTGCAGAAGTCACACTCAGATGACTCAGTCACTCAGTCACACTGAGATGCCTCAGCCACTGATTTCAGTTAAGCTTTGGAATTCACCAGTTGACTAGCTGTATCATTAGTGCACTGCTAAGAGGGAAGGTTTGCACTGGAAATGGATTTGCCAGATCCACAAAAATAGAGCCACATATTGCCACAGTCACTGAAAAGGAGAAGACAAGTGATAGGGGCTTCAGCAGGTAGCGTACAGCAGTTTTTTGGGGTTTTTTTTTTTTAGAGCTGCCTACCATGAAAATGATGAACCAAAACAGTAAAGCTGTAGACTGGAAAAACAAAAACATAGAGCTGATAGAGGCTTTAAAGCTCCAAGAGGTGAGACGAACTGCAGAGTCAAGTGGTGACTCTCTAAGGGTTCATCACCACGAGTGATCCTTGTCACATACCATACATGTAATCGTGTGATCCATTGGTAATAAAATAAATATTCATTACAGCTGCTTTAATGAGTTCATGCACAGAGCTTGTTTACTCCATGCATCACAGTATGCAGAAATGAGTCCTAAGTCCTGATCTATTCTGCTTGAGTACTGCTGGAAAAACAGGACCAAGACACAGGAGCGACAGTGCACCCAGTGTGTGTGAGGAAGAGAAATTTCTATGCCAGCTGGCAGCTTACCAGATGCAAAGCTGACCTGCGGAACTTCAAACAAGGTTCCCTTGTGTGACCTTTGGGGTGCTTTAAACCAAATAAAAGACAGTTGTATTGTTCAGAGATAAGTGGTTTCTGTCTGACAACAGAGATGGGCACTGCAAATAGCAGCAGAGGAAGCGAAACTGGCCAAACAGGCACTTTGGAACTGAGCACTGCTCAGGCTTCATGCTACTTACTGTGAGTGGAGCTTAAGGTTGTTTATTTCACTGTGGAGAAAAACGTTTTGTGCCAGATATTACTATCTACTAAAAATAACATGACACTGAGGCTACCTAAAAAAAAAAAAAAAAAAATCTTTCAATGTATGTTTGTATTTGTCATTGTAAATTAGTTAGAAACACAGACACACAGTTTAACGGTCCCCTGCTCTCCCACTTAAATTTATCTTCCACGGAGTATACATCAATATAAGAACACTTCAGAAAATTACAGTAAAGTGCTGCCAGCAAGCAGCATCTGTCAGAAAGTTGTGCTGTGTCTGGTTTCAGTCTGCTGCTGCTGAGCCTCTCCATGAAACACACAGATGGGGCATCGTTCGCCTCCGTCTTCAAGTGCTTGTTTCTTAAAAGCCGAACCGCCTCTCAAAAATCTCATGGATCAGCTGCTGTCGAAACTAGTGGTTGCCTCTTCAGTTCATCTCTTCTTCTCTGTCTCTGAAACAGAGACTTTTTTTGTGGGTAAATTTGACAGAATACGTTTTAGACAAGAATTAATTTAAGAATTTCAAGATTATCCAAGTGGAGTCTTCTTTTCATTTGATGCCTCCCTGGTCTCATCTGCAATCACGCCCACAGGCGGTTTGTCTTCTTGGTCACAACCACATTGGATCAGTTCACTTTATTGCATTTGTGTTCTGAGTTTGTTTAGGCCCAGTTACACAATTACTAGCCAACCAGGGGTGTATTCAGCGTGAAAATGTTATTCCAGTGGAGTGTTTTCTCCCAGTGGTACACAACATTTTGGAACAGCCTGCTAGCTCCCATTCAGTGGGAGTGTTTGGAGTGAAAAACCAATATATCCTCTGTGGAAACCCATCAGAGCAGTGATGTATGGAAACACCACAGTGTTCCCAATAGCAACTTCTGCATGAGGCACATTTCCCACATCAGGGAAAGTGTCTGAACCCTCACTTTCAAATGTCTTTGAGAAGTACTTGAAGATGTTGTAGCTATAGCTCCATTTATGTTCAGGTATATCAACACTTTGCAAAAGAACATTTGATCCAGTGAACATTTAATGCAACATAGGGCCTGTAAACAAAAACAAATAACAACAAAAGAGCACACAAGGATAAATAGAATATGAACATCACTACTATATATATATATATTTTTTTTTTTTGCCCAGTCCAGTCCAGTTCCTGATACCCATAGTCACTTGTGTTCCAAGTTTTTTTTATTAAAATTAGATATGGTTTTGTTCTAATAAACAGCACCACAGCTCCCTGTGATTCTGTTTGCTGTTTGGCTCCTACTCCTGCGGTCCAGACAGAAGTTACTGAACCTTTAAAATGAATCTAATCAATAGTTAAAGTGGGATTTGGGGGAACCCTTCCACGCAGCCAGGCAGCACGCTCTCATACTCTCATCCCAAATGACTGGCACACAGAGAGGGCCGGTAAAAACTTTATGGATTTTTTGATGGTCCACCGATGTGGCAGCCCACCGGGATTTGTCCTGGAATGCCCGATGACCAGTCCAACTATGGATGAGAACAGAGAAAAGATGTGTGCTGAGTGTGGGGATGGGGTGGCCGTGGGGTGACATTACTTTCTGCTTTATCCATTGAGTATCACGACAGCACCAGCTGGAAGGAACTGTGGCACATGAATAATGTTTGACATTAAAAATTTGACATTATTAGGTATGAAACACTCTCACCTACTGACTTTTATTACTTATCAAGCAAAGTTGCCAAAACGCAATTCTGGATCATTCTGACGCAATTAAACCCCTAAATCTTTTAACAAATATATTAGTGGTGGCGTGGTCACATCACATCAAAATAATGTTAACGTATTTCTTGTATAAATGACCGAAACTGCTGCCTTTGCTGCAACATTTTCCACGATTTTCAGGTAGTTTTGATGAATGTGCAGAAAATACGCTCTAAAGAGCTTAGAGACTGATATTTTATTTTGATGGTATTAAATATTGTTTTTGCACACACTGATAAATATGAGCTGAGCATGTGTCATGGCTGTGGACTGGACTGAAATTTGTCAGCAGCTATTGGAGGGACAGCCATGAAATTTTGTACATTTATGTTCCCCAGAGGATGAACCATAATGATTTTGGTGATTCCCTGATATTTCATCTCTATGCCTAGGTCAAACTCATCAGGTCAAACAATTCATTCTTTGAAATATCTTATCCACACACATTTGGCACAAAATTTTACACAGACATTCTTGGTTCCCAGATGATGAATCCCACTGACATTACTGGCTTTTGCTCTGTTGTTGCTCTGTTGTATAATGACAAACATTATACATTAACATCAGCATGTTAGCACTGTCCTTATGAGCATGCTAATTCTAACACTTAGCTCAAAGACCACTGTAACCAATCACAGCCTCACAGAGCTGCTATACATGGTAGCAGACTCCTAGTCTTGGTAATAACATTGGTTTACGTAAGCATGGTTGCTACCCAGCTGTAGTATTAAAGTTCAGAGAGGAAACATGTCAGAAAATGCATTTTGTTATCCTTGACATCAAAGCTGTCAAAGTCAAAGTGTATCTGTGACAGCGTCATTTTTCTTACTATATCAAATAAACTAAACCAAGACTAAATTCCTCAAGTTCAAACTGCATGGTCCTCCTCTGACTTAATTAATTCAATTGATGTAAACAGTCTAAAGTTGAAATAAATCACATCACATTCACTCCAAACACGCTCGGCCTATTCAGAGTTAATCCCTTTGCATTTTTTTTCTCTCTGTTTCTGTCTCTGTCTCTCTCCGTCTGTCACTTTCTCAATTTAATTTCTCAGCTTGAATCGCTGCACTGGCACAACTGTTAACTAGACAAAACACTGCCAAAGTGGTTTATGAAATGTAAAATTTCTGCCAGTCTTTCTTTCTCTCCCTGTCTCGGTGTTTCTCCTCTCCCTCCTGTTTACCCCCTGCCAGCCACCCTCCCCCTCCTCCACCCCTTTTCCTCCTCACCCCCTGCCGTCCCGTCTTGAAGACAGCGTTGCGTTGCGGCTCTGTGCTCCTAAAGAGCTGAAACTGTCGGCCGGGGAAGCGGTGAAATGGAAAAATTTAATCGCATTAAGAGAAAAACCTTCTCTTTTCATTTGTAAATTCCTGGGACACGCTTTTTTTCCCACCCTCTTTTTTTTTCCCTTTTACACGTACCTCTCTCTCTCTGTGTCCTTACCCCGACACGGCTGCTGAGATCAGAAAACATCCGCCTAGGCCTCAACACACACACACACACGCTTAGAAGTACGCACACATACAGTACATGAACACACACAAGAACAAGAACACACAAACTCAAACACCCAAGTTCTTACTTTACTTCAGCTGCGGATTTGACACACACACACACACACACACACACATACAGAGCAATGTTTGGTCCACTATCCCCATGGGGACACAATGTATTCCCTAGCCCCTTACCCTAAAGTTAACCATCACAACTAAATGCTTAATCCCAACCTTAACCCTGACCCCAACTTAAACCTGATTTTAACCTGAACCCTAGACCAAGTCTTAACCCTTAAAAAGCAGTCTCTACAGACAGGGTCCTTAATTTTTGTCCCCACATTGACATGAGTCCCCATAGTGTGCTTTCAGGTTAAAGTCCCCACTGGGATACAATACCAAGCTCAGACACACACATTGTAATTGTAATTCTTTTCCTTTTTCCTCTTAAACGAGACAGAGATCAAACACCGTTTCGCTGACTCCTCCTCTGTTCCCTCCCTCCTTTTTGCTTTCCCTCCTCCAAATCAGCCAATGTATCTCAACAGTTTTTCCTTCTTCCTGTTTCTCCTTCCTTCCTTCCTTATTTCCTCTTTTTTCTTTCACTTCTACTGATTTTCTCCTCTCCCTCTTTCTCTGACCCTACATTTCGCCTTCTTTTACGGCCACTGTTCCCTCATTTTCTGTTAAAGAATTATCTTCAACAGAAAATTAAACTTATCAGGGATTAAGAGTTTAAGGTATTTGCCTTAGAACTATCCCCTTTCAGGCTGTAATCAGTAATGTTTTTCTTCTTCTTGAAATTGTGATTTGCAGCTTGTAGTCATGTTGAGTTAAAAGGAAAGCTTCCTGAAGAACTGTATGTGAAAACATAGCAGAAGATTTTAATACATTCAGCAAGTGTCTCATTCTGAAGTAAAATGTGGCCATTTAACTGTTGTTGGTACAGTTGTGATTTCTTTCATAAATTATTCTTGCTAGTTGGAGATAGCAATATACTAGCTGCACCCCCCCCCCCCCCACCAGTTTCTCTCTTTTCTTGTTTTTTTTTTTTTTGTACGTCAGCTCTAAACTCTGCAGCTCGTGTCCCCGCTGAACTCGATCGTATCTATTGTGTGTAAAAAAGACCAGTTAGCTTCACATTCCTGCTGGATACTGTCACACTAAAAAGCACAATAGAGGTGCTTTCACACTGCAAATCTTTTAGTTCAGAGCCGCAACGTCAGCCAAACTGTAATACCACTCTCTGGTGTGTGTGTGTGTGTGTGTGTGTGTGTGTGTGTCGGTGTGTGTGTGTGTGTGTCGGTTCTTTCATTCTCTGCTCCTCTCTCTCTCTCTCTCTCTCTCTCTCTCCATCAGAGGGAGCTCTCTCTCTGCAACCAGATCACTTCAAATCCACCTGAATGTTCTTTCTGCATAATGCATGTATGTATGTAATGTATGCACTGCATCAGTGAGTGAGTGTCCATCCCCAAAGCTTAATTACTGACCAGCGTCAGTGTCAGGGACACTTGTCACTGCTTCTCACTTGTCAAATCCACACTCTATATCTGTGTTTTCATTCATTTGGTAAAATTTTTAAAATGATTAATTAATTAGAAAATATAATTCTTCAATCCACAGGTTCCAACCATAGCTAAAAATAACAAGATGCTGGGTTGTGGCTCATATTTAATGGCTATTTAAACACATGCAGTCTGTAAACTTTCCCTCTTTTGCGCTGCACTGTGAAAGTGTGAAAACATGTATTTATAAACTGATGTGACATGAGAAAAGTCCCCTCTACAACTTAATTTTTTACAAAAACTATGCATAAAACGAGATCATTTAATGACAGATTATTTCAGTTGGAAAAAGATTTTTTTGTTTAATCTTGTACTACTGTCTTTACATTAATGTGACAGTGATTTCTATCTTCAGGATCGCTGCAGTTCAATGCAGAGGATTTTAGCTGATGCGTTAAGGTTTTACACAGAATACATGTTTACAATTCAAATTAGATTGTTTGTTATTCTGGAGCAAACAATCACATCTCTAAACACCTATAAACCTACCATTCATATTTTCAAACTGCAGGTGGAAAAGTGTTGAACCAACATCCAATAGTGGCCGAGCCAAGGATGGAGGTCTAACAGCTTGATGCAAACCCTGCAATCACCCCCACAATCACTGCAATTGAAGGGCCTGCGAATCATTGAACACACTCAGACCGTGGTCACACTGAGACGCTCGCCAGAATGGAGGTGAATAACTGTAATGACCAAGTATTTCAGAATGGGAGCATTCACATTAAGTGAACATCACCATTAAAGCATTAAAGATTACAACATGTTATACAATGTTTGGTGGTTTCCTCCATTTGTCTCTTGCCTTCCCGTAAGTGATCCAACCTCTGTGGCTGATGTTTCTTTGTATATTATATTATTTCTGTGATGTGCTGTTTTGGGACTTTCGGATACTGCACGCCAATTCAAACATACAATGAGATTTCACCAGCTACTGGGGGCTCAGAAGAACTTTGACGAGGTTCATAAGAGGTTCATTAACACCATTTTACAGCGTCAGGTTTGCTTGGTTTCCCAGGCTGCACTGGTTACACGTCAGCATTAAGAAGACAATTTTTCCATATTCCATGAATACCTAAGCAGCGTTCAGGTTACCCCTCATAGGCATTATCCACAATGGTGCTGCACAGTATAACAGCGGTGAATCAGTGCAAGGTACACACAAGCCAGAACAGCTGACAATTAATGGTGCCAAACGGGAACTTAATTAAAAGTAAATAATGCATATGAAATACAAGTTAGCTAGCTGTCTGGTTAGCTGCCACTTAAATTAAGACTTTTTTTGTGGTTTGGTAAATAATGACTGTAAACTGCCACATCATCACTGACAGAAAGCAGGTGACAATCAATAATCATGTGTCCATGACATTAGAGCCTGTGCACTCTGGAAGTGAACGTCACTCTCATTCCCTCAATATACATCTCTGGGAAACTTAACCCAGCATCCTAATGTCTAATGCTCCTGATGAAATCTGTGCTTTATCAGTGACATGCAGAGGGTAAAACACATGTCTGAAATTGATGGGGAACTCAGCCTGAGTCTGAGGTGCTCAAATGCCACAAGACAGTATCAGTATCTGTATAGCGTACCCGTTACTATTAAACAGCAATAACTGGAATCAAAAATCAGGGTGTGATCCAAACGCTGATCTGTCATCATCCAGCAATATGTGAATTGATTTAACATGTTTTTGTGCAAATCTTTCCTCCTAGCTGTTCTGTGCTTCCGAGCTCCTTATCTGCCTCCTCCCTTTGTATCTGTTTCCTGCCTCTTTATCTGCTTCCTGTCCGCTTATCTGCTCCCAGTGTGCCCTATTTCTATCCAAATACACCGGCTTGTGAGATCACCATCATCATCATCCCCTTGCTGATCTGTTTCCAGGGAAACGTGGCCTCAGAGCAAAGCGGATGACCTGAGGGTATTGAATACATATAATCTGACCAGTGTGCTAGTGTGTATGTGAGTCAATGATGTTTAACCTGAAGGTATTGTTGCTGACCTTTGTGTAATCCGTGTATTCCAAGGGCTCCGTCTGCTCCACCTTGAAGAGGGCAGAGGACCTCCTCACGCCAACACAACACAGATAAACATCCTTTACAGGTAAAAACACATAGACATGCAACATGCACGCAACCAGAATGGTATCAAGAGGGATAAACATGCAACAAACACTGGTGCAGCATAAAAGGCATACAAACACACAGATTTGTTACGCACATGCAATATTCACGCAGCCAAAAGAGCAGACTGTAGTTGTACTGGGCAGCTTCAACATGTTAACGTGTCTAACTGTGAATATGTGGCAGGTTGTATCTAGAAAATAGCATTTATACGTGGTTATACAGAAACAGAATATAATTTCAAATAAGCCGGGTGGATAAACATACGCATGGTGATCAGTACAGTCTATCTGGAGAGCAACGCAACACAGACAAAAACACAGATACATGCAGGGGAGATAAAACACATACAACAACTGTAGAACTGGAAAACACACGTAAGCACACAGATACAACTTAAATGCTGAAATATAAGCGGTATTCATGTGTAGTGCTTGGCATGTGGTGGATGCTTTTATCCAGAACTCCCTGTGGAGTGATGCATGTGTTTTTAGTGCACGAGGCCTCAGTGGGAATAAAATAAGAGGTCAGAAAATGTAAGATCCACAAGCATTAGTTCCTGTGACGAATGCATTGAACTCCACAAACAAATCCACAGATGTAAGATGTTTTAACAGTCGACACACACACACGGACGGTACAAAGGACACTTAGATGTAAGTATGCGTACAAGCCTGCATATGCAATATTTTCTAATGTAAAGTAACTCATGTTAAGTGTAATAAATTAGTGATAAGTTATTGTTTTAACCTACAACAAATTGATACATTACTAAAAGGACTGACAGCCTTTAGGCTGCACTGAAATCTGTGTAAACTGCATTTTAATAAATGTTCTACAGTATCAAATTTTGGGGAAAATTGCCGAAAATAGTAGATTTTACTTTGAAAGTGATGCAGACTTTATTCTTTATCCAGCAACATAGTTTTATTTTCACATTAGTTTACATGCTGTGAATGCAAATTAAGGGCAGCTAACTGTTATTCTACACAGCTGAACAAAGACTAAAGAAAATGAAACGGGAAGGGGGGGACATAAAGTCACTAACATCTTCATGAAAGGATGCAGCAGATATTATGAAAATTAATGGGCAATAATTTGAATATACATAAAATGCTACATGGAACACAAAGAGAAAAAGAAACTGTGACAGTTACTGTACTCTGTAAAAATCAAAAGAAAAAAACGAGCGACGAGAAGAGGGAGAAAAAAGGGGAATTTATAGAAAAAGCATGAGAGCACAGGTGTGATTCTTTGACCAGGTTATTAGCTATTGTGTGCAGTGACAGCTCTAATGGAAAAAATGACAGATAGCTTAGAGGAGATAGATGGAATGTGAAAGGTATGGAGCCTAAATAAAGAACTGGGATGGAAATATAAGAGGCAACATGAAAAAAAGACAAAAACAATGAAGAAAAAGATGATGTAGAAAGAAACCGAATATAGGCAGAAATGAACGTGGTGAATGGAGAATATAAATGAAGGTTTTCTTGCACAAAAGCTAGACATGGTGGAGCTGCATTTTTCGATATATTGTGCAAGTTTTACCGGTCTGCAACACAAATATAACTCATAAATTATGTAATAATAGCTCTGTCCTCCATTAGCACTGCTGCATGCATTATTCTGAGTGATAATAAACTGCATGCATGGCAGGAGAGGATAACAATTTGTGAAATAATGACATTTCATATGTGGCGGTTCCACGTGTTTCTATCAGCAAAAAAGTGCTTTTATAATATAAAATACTTTTGTCAATGTAAAATAAAACTAACATCCAGTTATGTAAATGAGGAGGGACTATTTTCTCTGCATAGGTGAGGGAAAACTGTGTTGAGCTAAAAATCACAGTTTACTGGATGAACACACTGCAGCACACCTGAAGTGCTTTGTTTACATTTCCAAAAGAGCAGGGTTGAGGCAAAATCTATTACTTTCTCAAAAATTCCCACAATTAAAAAGTAATATTCTCATCTCTAAGTTCACAGCATTGCATTGTGGGATTGTTGGCATAAAGTCAATGCAACGTCTGCAATGCAAAAATGACTGCTGTGTCAGTGATGGTGCCAAAAAGGGTGTCATCACTCACATAGGGAGTAGTGAACGAGTGAATGGTGCATTTATTGGGGACACAGCACATATCCCACTCCAGCTTCGTATGGCGCTGTATTTGCTGAGCCACGCACACTTTGAGTGATCCAATCAAATCGTAAGGATTTGATTTAAAGCCCTTTCGTAACTAATTCCCTCTCACATATTCCTTGGCTGTCAACAATATGTCACATGGCAGAAGCTTTAACTTTCGTTTTTAATGGGTCAAGACTTTTTGTCTAGTGTCAAGCACACGGAACAGATTTTCATTAGAAACCAGAGTATTTTCTAAAGTCACATAAATAGCGTGTGCAAACATGTTCAGTGACAGAGTGAAAGATTTACTTGGCAAACATAGATGATGACTACTTCCTTCACATAAAAGAAAACTGCCCACGGGGCCAGAACTCTCAAAAAAGTGTGGTTAATCCCTTTAAATGTGAAAGAAAAGCAACAACTGACAGAATAGTATGAAAGAAAGCAGTAGGACAGGAAATTAGGGAGGAAAAACATATTAATGATTCAACAATAATGACAGAAGGGAAAACTAGATGAGAATGAAAAAAGAAAGCAGAAGAAGAAAAGAATAAGGAGAGTGGTTTATTGCTGTGTCATGCCAACCCAGACAATGCTGTTGCTTTTTGTGGCTGCTGAATCCTTGAAAGAAAGGTCAACATGAAACAACAGAGAGTCAAATTGGAAGAAAAGAGATTAGGGAGAGAGGGATTTGGGAGGCAGAAAAGGAGCTGGAGGGGGAGGAGGAGGATGAGGATGAGGAGGAGGGAAGTTAAAGAAATTAAAAATTTTACAGATGATTGAAAAAGGGACAGAGATGAGGGATTGGAGCAAGGTGACTGAGAGATAGAGGAAGATGAGAAGAGACAAAAGATGAGGAGGTGGAGGGAGGGGAGCTGGAGGAAGAGGAGGAAGGGGAGGACAGGTGTGATCCTCCGCAGCTCGGGTGTTTGTTCAGCCAAGAGCGGCAGCAGTAGAGCAGAGGATTATGGGATTACGGTCAGTTTCGTTGGTCATGTGAGCCGGCGGAGTCGACGCTGACCCCGCTTACCTTCTCTCAGTAAGGAAGCTTAGCCTGGCTGTGAAGGTGAGTTCACACACACACACACACACACACAGGCTCAGAGGCTTGAGCAGCTATCCTTGTTAGGACACTGCATTGACTTCCACTCATTGTGGACAACCTAAACTTTACCATAACCATAACGAATTCATGCGTAACCTTAACCTTAACCTAACCTCAATTCACACCTAACCCCTAACTTTAAACAATACCTCAGAAATTACGTTTTGCCTCATAAGGACCAGGCTTTGGTCCCCATGAGCACTACTGGTCCTGACAAGGCTGGTGTTTATACTGCAAAATGAGGTAACGTGTACACACACATGCACACACACGCAGACACACACACCTGCCCACCCACCTTTCTATCTCCTGGACAGACTCTCAACGCCTCCTCTCCCCGTCTTTGGCTTTCTGTTTTTAAATTTTGCATTTTATTTTCCCTCTCATTTCCCCACCACCTCTGCCTCCACTGACACCTTTTATCTCTCTTTGTAATTGTCTTGTCTATTTCTGTCTCTTCATCTCCCTCCCTCCCTCTCTTTCTCTATCTCTCTTTACCGGATATCAGACTCCTTTTCACTGCATGTTATACATGCTCAGCTTATCCATGCTCTCGCAAATCCAGCAGGATTCCTTGACTTTTCTATCTGGAAAACAAAAGAATAAATCAAAAGACAGAGGAGTAAAATATCTTAATGTTAGGAGCAGAGACTCAGACGATGTCCAGACTGTGAGGAGTAAATACAGGACCAACCCTGGCCCCGGTAAGTTTGACTTATCCTGACTTGGTACGGTGGTAGTAAAGTATATACCCAGTTTTAGTGCTTCAGTATTTTTGGTTTGGTTTCATTTTATTCGGTCAACTTAATTTAATTTACACAACGGAAAATATGTAAGTAAAGTCATAAAGTCAGTGATAAAAAAAAAAAGAGGCAACAAATCCTGTATATTCATCATATTTAAAATTGTGTGTCACAAATGTCTAAATCCCATTAATAGAAATACTACTGAATAGGATTTGGGAATTTGGATACTTGACCGCAAACAAGCACCAGTCCGTCTAATCAAATCAAATTCAATGGCACTGCGGTTGTTCTGTTACATTCATGACATCTGGTCAGGGACTAGCCTGAAAATTAGACTGAATTACCATTTCAACTCTTTATTCATCGATTCTGTTTGAAAAACTGAAAATATGTGAGATGTGGGCACAGATTCAAAGGTCTGGAACCAGGCCAGACAGTGCAAGGTAAAAATAATATTTTTATTTAAATGAAACGGCAAAGTTAATGTTTTTGATTTATCAGTGGCCCTCAATAATCCTTGTCTCTAACATGGACAAATTTTCTGAAACCCCCGAATAACACTGACCACTTTGGCAAAAAAAAATTGAATGAAAAACCTAACACGTTAATCCTAAACTATAACTGGCAGCTGGATGAGTTATGTCTTCAAAAAGAGTATTTTTTTCTTTGTATATGTTTACGAGAAAGTAACTTCACATAAAAACTTTAGAATGTCACTATTCACCTATTTGAGCACCTCAAAAAAAATTCTATTTATCTCCATTGTATTGGAGAAGCTGCAGTTGAAGATATTGTAAAACCTTAGCTTTCATAAGTGTAACAATCGGCATGGTTATGAATCCTATTAGGGGTAAGAGAGGAAATACTTTTTTTAGCCATTAGAAACTATCCCATCCATAACTACTCTACATCATTGGGTTGACTTGGTTCACTAGCATACTGTGTGTGATGTTTACTCTTTCTGAAAAGTGACACTGTTAAAAATCATAAAGTTAATATTAAGTACATACATCTACTGATGCCTCTGGACACACCATCTATGTTGTTCCTGGTGTCACTGGGTGTTTCGGGTCTTTCAGCCATATACACCCTCCTCTAGGTGACCCAGCCGGTGGTGAACAAACCCCAGCTTGTATCCAGATGGCTACTTACCTGACTCCATGGCTCTCCTCTTTTGAGCCACAGCCATCTTGAAGTCACCTCTACCTCATCCGTGGTACTGCGGATGGCTCTCCTCTTCCTCTCTCTCCCTCAATGCCCAAATTGCCTCCATCCAACCTCAACAGGGAGACAACTAGCTCTCCATCCAGGTTGATGACAGTTGCTGGCCTGTCCTTCATACTTGGAGAGCTTCCTATCAAAGGCCTCTTACAAGCAATCTTCCCATGGGACAGTCAGCTCTGGCAGCATAGTTTGATTGGTGGACTCAGACACAAGGACATGTCTGATAACAGGGTGGTCGCTGCAAAATGATAGGGTAACTTCAGCTGCCATTTGAGGTACACCAATATCTGCGCTGATGGCTACAGCGATCATCTTCAGGACCTGATCATGCCTCCATCGGTGCCATCCCTTTCCAAGTGCCGTTGTGCAGCAGCTGAAGATGTGCTTCAGGGTTCCTCACTTGGAGTACAGTGGGAACACTGGTGACTCTGTTTTGCCCCATGTGTGCAGATTTGATTTGGAAGCACATTGTCTCTTGTGACGCAGCCTTGCCTCTGCTTCCTGGACAGCTTCCACTGCCCTCCGTTTCCTGCCAGTTTTCACTTAGATCATTGCTTTAGCCACATTTGGATCATTTGAGTCCTGTACCACCTCTCTGGCTTTGGTTAACTTGAATTCCTTCTCCACCGATTTAACGTCACTAAACAAGATCACTACCTCGGCACACAGCAGGTAGATGATGGTCTACCTAGGTGGAGGTTTCCAACCTCAACACCCAGACCCCTTCAGCCTTTCTCCACTGTTCTGGGATCTTCCCTCTTCTCCAGAAGACTCGCAGGATCGTCCACATATCCTGTTCAAGGGGGTCTACTAGGATGTTGCACTCTTCCACCTCTTGCTCTCTTTCAGGGTCGCTGTATGTCTTCTTCAGATGCTGGTCTATGTTTTCCTATGAGCAGGCCAGCTTCCCATTGCGCTTCCACCCCTGTAACTCTTTGGTGAACTTGTAGAGGTTTATTTTTTAGGCCCTTACATGATGCTGCATCTGATATCACTCTGCCTGGTGGAGGACCCTGATGAGCATCAGCTGGGCCAAGCCAGCATGTTCCTCTTTTCCTGCCTCTTTGTACTGGGATTTTAGTGCTTTCATCTCCTGTTTAATCTTGTGGATCCTCATCACTCTTTGGCTCTTTGAGTAAGGCGATTTGAAGTCTTTCTTCTCCCCCTCTCCAAACTATTCAGTTACAGTGCAGACAATGATTGTTGTCATGGCTTTGTAGCTTTCTATCAGTCTCTTGATTCACCATTGCTTCCAGACTGTGGTTGACATCTTCATCAAACTGCTTCCCCAGTGAAGCCATGTTAGCAGCAGACCATTTGATCCACCTGCCAGACTTGATGTTATAGGGATTAGTTTACAACACTTCGAGGTCACAGGCACAATAGGGTGACTCCAGGCCTGGCACCTCTTGGGTTTCACCTGATTGGACACCTGGGCATTGTCCTGCTCCTGATCCCACCTGACACTTCATCCTCGTTTCAAGCCGCAGTTGCTCTTGCAGATTTTTCCACGTGCACACTGCTTGCTCATAGTCTAACATCTGTGGTCTTCAAAGAAGACGTTACTGTTTGAGACACTGCATTAAAATAATATAAAACAGAACTGTTTCTATAACAGCTTGGTATTTCTGAATCTGTTGGAAGCAGCTCTTTCGTGTGATAAAATTTGCAGTCCTGGACAACACATATGAATGTTACAGGTGTAAATGGACAGGTGTTTGGCTGATATGCAGAAAACAGTGTAGTATGTAACACAGTAAAAGACCTGAAGATATGAAGAAGCAGTGTCACTATTACAGCAAGCAACACCTGTGTGATAAAATTCAATAGTCCTACTTGGTAGTTGTTGGTAGTTTTTATGTTATATTTTTGCTGAGAAACTGCACAATACTTCATGTCGTTTGGTACTGTATCATTTAAACAGTAGTGTCATGATATGTCACTGAAATCAGGACCAAAGTTGGAGTCTCAGAAAAAAACTATGACTGGTAACTATTTGATGCAGTACAGACACTGCGTAAAATGAACATGATTCTGTTCTGTGGAAAGACATGGGATGAAATGCATCTTCCTGGTGCTGACAGTACAGGAAAGGTCAGAGGATCACCAAAAAACAATTTGGACCCCATCACAGGGGGCAATGGAAAGTCCCAGCGAATTTTATGAGAGCAAGAAAAGACAAGAAAGAAATTACGACCTGAAGGTGACTCAAAAATTTTGTTTCAAAACATGTACGCAAAAAGGTACTGTTCTGAATCCTCCCCGTTGTTTTAATATCAATCAATGCAGGTAAACTTTTTTTTTTTTTTTTTTTTTAATATCTATGCTTTGTGGTCGCTATATGTGGCTACCAGGATAACCCCAAAACAACTACATTTGATCTCTCTAACAATACATTATATATAGTAATATGTACACACACTTCATATACTCTAGTCACGCTGCTCAGGAAGACTGCTGCATCTTTCCAATGGTCCAGAAAAAAAAAAGAATGGGTGAATAAACAGCTAAAACTGTGTCAGATGATATAAATGATATAATGTATTCTGGACGGTGAAGACTTCTTTTCTTTGAGCAAATGTACATACATATAAATATACATAGGTATACAATATAACATATATAACACTTAGACCAATCGCCTGTAGGTGAGCTGTACCTCAGCTGCACCGGTTCTTTTCTGGGCATCAGATTGGAGTGACGCATGCATCGTCCTAATCTCATCTGGTTTCACATCCTGATTGGATCCTACCGTCGTTTCCCTCATTGAGCGGCAGCACAAACGACAGCACAACCAGAGAGCATGAGAAGGTAGAATAACAACTTAATTTACCCACAATTAGGAGACATCAATCTGCTCTTCTCCGTAACAAAAAAAGGCCCATTGTTTAAAAGAAAATATGACAATTTTACTCCTGAAAAGTAAACACAGTAAAGCTTTCTGAAGTACAGTAAAAATAGTTTCACTAAATACAAAACAGAAGGAAAAAAAAACGTGTTGCACTGCAGTGTGGCCACTGTTCGGGCTTTCTGTGTCAGACCCTGAAAGGGGCAGCATGTGCGGCGATAAGCTCACAGCTTCTGCTTGCCAAGTTTCTAAATAAGATCTCAAGGTCTAAATTTAACATAATAAGCAGGTGTGTGTGGTTTTTTTGTAATGGATACTCTTCTCTTCAAGTACAAAAATAAGATTTTTTTTTTTTTTATCACCGTTTGATAATGACGACATCAAATCAGAGTCCCAAGCAGGTTAAAATAACAGATTCCTTTCTTTGTGTAATTGACACAGTGTGGTGGTGATTATGGAAGAGGAGCTGACAAATGAACTGTGAGATGAAAATGAACTGAAGAAACACATTAGAAAATGAAATTTTAAAAAAATGCTGGGTTTACAAATTCATTAATTCCTTCTTGGCTGAAGGACACACCATAATAATGAAATTATTTATCAGTGTGTTTAATAATTAAGAGTGTATTACTTTCTAACCTCAATTAACCTCAGAGGTGATATGTAATATATAGGCTGACACATTACAGGCTCCATACTATGTAACTACTGCGGCTGAAGTGTCTTTTTTTTGCTTTGAGCTGTGGAGGCGTTTGGGCTCAGGATCAGCCTGTGCCCAGACAGACTTGTAAACACAGACCAGGGGCTTAGTCTGACCAGATTAGCCAGTTATCACGTTTACCATTCACTACTACCACTAAGTGAGGGATTACATACAGTATGATGGGATTACAACTATTGGAATAAAAAATGCAGCAGATAATGACCAGATTAGCGGCACTTTTGAAAAAGCAGGCGATGGCTGTAAGAACTCGAAATAATACTATATGATTGTCTGATTGTGGACGTAGATGATTACAGAAAAAACAAACTCAAGGACACTTGAAATCATACAGGACTTCACATATCTATTTTCAATGTTTTACTTTTGTTTTAATATGTTTTAAAAGCACTTTGGTAGCACTTTAGATTACACTTACTTCAGATTTGGATTCAGTTAAATAAGAAAAAAAGTACTCTGCACATTTTTTACGATCGGTTTAGAAACACATGGATGTTTGCCGGACACAGTGAATTTGGTGACCGCTGACCTCCTTAGTGTTAGGAGCTTGTAATGTTGGACATCCGGGAGCTTATTCAACTGCTCTTATCCTGTCACTGCGGATAAGAACATCAGTGTAATTCTTAAAATGTACTGAGGCGACAATCTGATGGTTTTCTGTAAATTTACCAGTTTTTACAACTGTTTTAAGTTGTTAAATGTGGAAATTAAATCTGACAGGTATTTATACCAAATGTTTCCTAACACATTTCCCATGTAGTGTGCAAATCATTGATCATTGATGTTGTGTAATTAGGCATTCATATGTAGTGATAAACAGCTGTGATTTGGAGATAAGATTTTTTTTTAGACTGGGCTCATAGCTACTTTGGTTAACATGTTTTATCACAGGGAAAATGAGCTAAACTAAAGAAAACCAACATCTAAATCAAATGATGCTTTCGTTTTAGCTGTCTTGTCTTTTAAATATACTGTCGTTCTGTGGCAGAGAAGTCACAGGCTGTTGTCAAAGTACGTTGTGTTAAACATGTGATGTCCCTTCACAGCCATGCACCCACACAGGTGTTTTCACTTACTTAGCCTGTTTAAACATCTTCTCAGGACTGTGTGGGCGTGTACAGCTGGATTGACAGTTACTTCAGTTATTGTTGCATATGTACATTTCTTACACCGGGTTCGTCACCACCATGACACCCTGTCATTTCCAGCATAGCTCCACCCAAGCTCCACCTGTGCATCCGATCAGCCAGACTAACTGAAGACACCTGTGTGGTTGTGCAGGGCCTTGTGCTGATGTTTCCCCTCTTCTTTTCCCCTTCTGAAAGCTTGCGTATTTATGTGCAAGTAGTATACTTCTGCAGAGGTCCCTTGGCATTTTGTACTTTTGTCTCCACCAGACAATAGTCACATACTGTAGGGGAACATTTCCCCTTTTAATGGCTTGTTAGAGAGCATGCAGCTATCTGTGCTGCTGAGAAGAGTTGCCGCTGCTAACAAGCAATTGCCGGACCTTTTTCACCAAAATGTGACAAGTTACCAGTGAAGAGAAATGAGCTGGAAAACATAAAATGCTACAGCCCTTTGTTTGATACAATATGGTAGAGTTAAATACAACTGGAATCAGTCTAAAAACATAAAACGTGAAGAATATGAAATGCACAGAAAAGATGTCATCTTAATAAGTGAAGGGAGATACATAACATGCTTCAAAACAGGACACTAAGGATCACTGAATAGTTGATGTATGTGTACAAAAATAATGCCAACTATCTGCTATAGCCTTCGCAGTCACTAGGTCTCAACCCAGTTGAACACCTACAGGAGATTTGGAAGTGTGAGGCACGCCTCCTCAACAGGGTGAAGAGGAGGTGCACAGAGAGACATGAGGCTAAGCTACTGTGTGAGGTGAAAGGGACAAGTGCATGTTGGTGTTCTGAAATGGCCGGATTGTAGTTTGGCCCGCTAACCAACACGGTCATCAGCTGGAGCTGCGGCAGAGGCTGTGACACACAGCTCCTGGAAGTAGTTAAGGTATTTAAACTACTTGTTCCTGGAGTCCTGACTCAGTCAACACACATACAGGATGCTCTTATTTTTAGATTCAGTGTGACGTTGTACTTCACAAGGATACCACCATCTCTTCGTTTTCTTTTTGGAACTTTTTCATTTTTGCAAATGTGTATTTTTCTACTGCTCAGTGATTTTTAGCTGCTCAGAGTTTCCCATCACCTGCCATGTTCAGTTCCTGTGTGAAACAGGAACAGAGCCTGCTGTTATTTTTCACATTTTGTCTTGATTTTACAGCCTACGCAAAGCTGCCACTCAGCCGCACAACATTTAAAAACAGTTACGCTTAGTGCTGCTTCCTATTCCAATTATCTCATATTTCGTACTGTGGAACAAGAGCAAAGTCCCTCAGTGTATTGAAGTGTTTTGCTAACCAGGCCCATTAATGACAACCACCTTTCTCTTATATGAATGGACTTCCTCACGTGTCACTGCTTACATGAGTGAAACTTTATTTTAATAATACTTCTTTTTTTTTTCAATTTCGCACCATAGTAACACTTCAAATACTAATACAGGCAACACATACACAAAAAAAAAAAAAACCTGCCAAACTCCCATCCTGGAAAAAAGCTGCTTATTTAGTTTTTCTAGTCTGTGACTTCTTCAGATTTAACAAGAAACTACAGGAGATGATGTTTTCACTGTTTTTTTTTTCTACGTCAAAAAGATACTAAGACATTCAGAATTCTTTATTACTGCTTATTATTCTTGATGACACAGTGTATGCCCATCTTTCTTTATTCTTTTCTCACTGCATTTTTATGTTGCCCATCATCTCTTAACACAATCTAAAGCTTCATGAAAACACACTGGCAGGAAAAACCTCCAGTGCTCAACTTCAGAGGCTGTTTTCCTGCCTCTGCTTGTGTCTGTGCGCCAAATTATTGATCCATTAAAAGTTGCAGGTGATCTAAAGAACATCATATTTTCTGAACTTATTGCATATGTCACTCTTAAATGTAGTGAAGCTAAAAACGATGATGTCTCAAACAGTATAGAAACTTTAGATTTTAAATGCCAGTATTTCAAAACTGTAAATGAGTGTACTGCTGGAGCAAGTGTACTTTTATGACTTTCAACCTCATTTTTTTTCTCTAGTTGTTTGAACCAGCCTGAGTGTACCGCTGACATTTATTAGCACCATGTCCATTATTATACTAATTAGCTGAGTGACGCACACAGTGGTCATCTGTGTGTCAGTCTCACAGAACTGAGTGGAAATTCAAATGTGACTCATCAAGTTAATTGTAAAGGAAATAGTGTGATCAATGTGACAGTGAGACAAATGTAGGAGAGCAACAATGCAGTAAAAATAGCTCAGTAGGTTAGTTATTTAACTTCTATGAAGCTGCTTTACGGAATGAATTTAAGGGCGAAATAAAGGAATAGACATAAAATTATAGTGCATCAAAATCAGAATTCACTCCATTAGAACAAAAAGTCTAATGACCCACCAACATTTTCACACGTTTGATGGTGGATCAGGATGCTGTGAGAGAGAAAATGGCCCTGCTACATATTTTAGGATGAAAAGCTAAATTTTAAAACCTAAAATGCAACTGAAAAAAAGGTTGTTAAAAGTAGTATAATAGTGTGTGTGTCCTGTGCTTGATTATTCATCCAGCCTTTCTATGTGGGAATCTGTGGAAAACAGTACTACAAGATATATTTGCATTTTGTAAAGATACAAAGTTGTCTATAGTGGAGAAAGGTGCTCGATGGGAATCACACGAGGCTTGCTGGAGATATCTGTGTGCCTCGGTTACAGAAGGAACGGGTTTGGTGACATTTTTTTTAATTATGGAAAGATCAACATTCGTTTGTTAAGAGAAGCCATGTTTGCTGAGGGTAGCAGCAGGCCACTGACATATGGTGTAAACAAAAAGTGTGTGTGCATTTAGGATGATAACACAGAAGAACTGTGTTGTGTTGAATTTTAATAAGCAAAGTTGAGATCTGCTATTTTACCACTCAATGTTGAAACTGGATAGTTAATCTAGAAGAGCAGATCTGTTCATTGTGCCATCTTAATGATACAGGAAATTATTTAAATGTTTTCTATTACACTGTGAACCAGAGTAATTTGTTTAGTATAATAAAAACAGATGGATGGATGATTGGGTTAGTTATTCACATATAAAACATATAAGTTAAGATGGGGGATGATCCCTTCGTCAGGATAAACTTAAGGCTTGTGGCCTTTCTTTACTTTATTTTTTGCTGCTGTTCACCACAGTTTATTTGAATGTGGGTCATGTGGGTTGGGCGAAATGTTGGGTTTGATTCTTTGATCGTTTATACCTTTGTTTTCTACTTTTACTGTCTAAGTAGGTGTGTGTTGTCTTCTTCTATGGGTTCATGTAACAAAAACTGCAAGTAAGCTGTTGCTTTACTACTGTGTACAGCCTTGTACACAAAGCTGTATATATCATGGCAACTTGTCTGTCGAGACACAATGTCCCAGTTACTCAGGATAATCCACACACTTCACTCTGTAGAAGGTGGATCCAGTGAGAGCTCAGAGAGAAAATATGTACTATATCAAAACCTTTTTTTAGAAACCATATCACATTACAGTCCGAGGACAAAGCGTTTGACTTATGCTGTGTTTTACAGGAACATGATCGGCTGTGAGGGCCTGAAGGGGTGACAGCCTGAGAGGTGGCCGCTCCAATGGCGTGGACCGAGCCACGGTCGCGTCCAGACCCAGAGCCAGAACCAGAACTAAAACTGACACCTCACAATCTCAGGACTCAAACATCAGCCACAACTTTTTCACCAACCCTTCCTCAAGTACAGCCTCCAGTTTTACTGCCGCTCCTTGTCCTCCTATTTACTGCCTTTGCTGACCTCTGTACAGCCGGTCCACCCCAGCCAGCCCGCCCCCCTCTCCTGTCTGGACAGCCTTTTATCATCTTCTGGGGCATCCCTGACTCTTCCTGCTCTGGTCGGCCGGATCCCAGATCTTTTGGGATCGAACAGGAGGGCCGCGTGGCTGTCTTTTACGAGGACACGCTGGGGAACTACCCATATTTTGTAGACAAAGACACGCCGGTCAATGGGGGACTACCGCAGCACACGCGCCTAAACAACCACCTCCAGAAGACACAGCAGGACTTGGAGGCAGCTTTACCTGCCCCGAGGTACCTTGGGTTGGGGGTGTTGCGGTGGGCAGAGTGGTCCCCCCAGTGGTCCAGGAACCGAGCAAAGCAGGCGATGTATCTGGAGGCATCGAGGAATCTACTGAAGGCTTTCTTTCCTAACTGGACCCCGGCAGAGGTGGAGAAGTGGTCACAGGTAAGGAAAGTTTAGATAAAGAGGGGATGAAAATGGTAGCTGTGGCAGGGACAAGCAAGGGAAAAATACAAGTCTGGCAGAAAAAAGAAGTGAGATAGGTGACAAAACATGAAAAGGAAAGAAAGGTTGAGGGAGCATGGGTGGAGATGGAGAGAAAACAGTCACAACTATTGGCAGATGGTGAAGGTGCTGATGAAAAAAAAAAACACACTTCCAAAAGTGTTTCTACTTTAGTGAAGAGAAAATCTTTGATGGAAAATGCAAATATCCACTGGGATTTGATCACTAATAACATGACTATGGTACCATTACACCAGTATCCTAATTATGTTGCCAATGATATCACCAAAGGAAGAAATGGGAGGAGGGAAAATGGAAAACATACAGGCAGGATAAACATAGGGCTCCACGACAGAGAGCGAGGAACTGAAGGAACTGAATAGTTACAGTACAGTAGCATAAAATTATAATGTTGTTAACAGGGTATAGCCACTCATAAATATGCAAAGAAAAAGTTCACATAAAGTGATTTTAGCTGAACTGTAAAGATGTGAGATTAAGGATGGACAAAGGTTGTTGAGCTGTAGTTTACTGCACCATTTTATGGTCATGGTAGAGAACATGGATAAAATCTACTGTCACAGAACACACACACACACACACACACACACACACACACACACACACGCTATGTATATCACATATATTGTATATGGACTGTATGGACATTTAATTTGAAAGAAATTCAGTTGAGAAATTGTTTATAGGTAAATTAACCACGTGTTAATTGTTTTGGCTAATTTAATACATTAAAGGAATAATTCACTTTTTTTGCTGAGCATTAGATGAAAAAAAAAAGACTTTGAAGTAAATTTAAAGTAAATTATATTTGAAGCTATTGCTTCAAGTCTAAAAGTGGCACGTTGTGATTTTACAGGGAGTCATGTGCCAGACTATTTCCTGGAGTCTTGTTGTCACTGTGATGTTCCCAGGCAACTAGCGTGGACACCAGGGTGTGGTCACGTGATCACAACGTGGTGCTTTTACACCATGCTTTTTGTACACGTTAAACAAACGAGATATAATGTGTTAATTAGTGAGATTTAGAGATGCTGAGAGGTTTCAAATATAATATACAGGTGCAAGAGTTTTATCAATATTCTCCTCTAACTCTTGGCAATAAAGTGGAAAAGTGTATTTCTGAAAATGTCAAACTATTCCTTTAAATTCCTGGCAAATAAGCATATTGATGCAAAAATCCTATAAATCTAAGCCTGCCATATAGCAGTCATGCTCACTGACTGGTTACATTATCCACAAAGGTCTTTTAAAACCAGAGTGATCAAAATGATAGCTACCACAATAAGAACAGTTCAGCAAATTTCTATTATGATTCTAATTGTGTTGTATTTGGCCGTTTCAAATGTCTGGAGAGGGGGGACCGAAAGGTGATCTATTGATCCTGTCACAGGTGGACTTCGAGGCGGCAGCCCAGTCAGTAATGATGGAGACTCTTCGGGAGGTCAAAAGATTACGCCCCAAAGCTTTATGGGGCGTCTCCCCTTACCCCAGCTGCTACAGCGGCGACCCCACCCAAACCGTGTTAGCCAATTACACCGGCCAGTGCCCCGCTGCAGAGATGGCCCTTAACGACGAGCTGCTGTGGCTCTGGAAACGATGCTCCGCCCTCTACCCTCTCCTCACCCTGGAGAAGCTGCAGGTGGGTAAAGGAAAGTAATGTACTAACTGTTCATGCCCAGCCTGACCTTAAAGCTAAACTTACTATAATAGAATAGAGAATAATCTATAAAGACAGCATAGAAAGGCTAATATCTTTTTAAAGCCTATGCTCTCATAAGTAATTTAAACTCGGCTGGATACAAGCAGGAACATAACTGTGGGGAGGAAGGAGACATCAAGTCACAAAGAGTTGTGAAAACTACTGTCAAACTCAAGCTTGTCCCCTGAGCAGTTTACAAAAATCTCAATGACAGCAGAAAAATTATTCCCAGTATAAAACAAAAAATCGAGTGAAATGAAAAATGCCATGTCTGGTTTATCAGTGAGGTTTTGTAAAACGTTACAGAACTTCCCAGAGACGTAGCGGAGAGTAGACCCAACAAACCTCAGAGTGTCTTGCGTTTGACAAAGATGATGATCCAGTTTCAGCTCATTCAGCTGATGTGACACAGGGAAAAACTGTGAAAGGAGCTTTAACAGACCAAAAAAATCTAAATTACATTTTCCTGTTGTTTAAGCACTTCATTGCGTAAATGTGCTGCACCTTGTTTTTATAGTTAAAAATGTGTAAAATATGCCCCCCTTTTTATAGGGTGGGACCTCTGGAGCCAGGCTTTATTTATCCAGTCAAATAAGAGAAGCATTACGAGTATCATCTCTGACTGGGACGCCGTTTGATCTTCCTGTATTCCCACTGGTCAAGAGCGTCTATGCCTCAACTAACACCTTCCTGTCACAGGTGAGATATAACATCTGATGTGTCTGATATGTCAAGCATTTGATCCATGTGCACCACAATTGGATTTCTGCTTAGAAACGTTGCAAGGGATCAGTGATAAAGCCGAACAAGAGGCAAGGAGGGACAGAACAGTCTCATAGCTTCATAGTCTCAAAGTTTTATTTAGAAAAGAAAATAACTAAAAGCTGGAAATTAGTTTTTATTACTATTAGACTGCGATTTTATTAAAAGGTGTAGGATCGTGTGGTAAAATAAGCAGGCTTCATACGATGAGGGTAATAGTGTATATACTGTCTTTCCACATTAATGTAAACCTACTCAAATTAAGGCTGAGACTGGACATTTTAATGTATTATCCATCACTGTATTTCAGACTGAATGTGTTGAAGCACTGAGCCTGAAGAACAAAAAAATGTGTCACTGTCCATATACTTATAGTCAGGACTGTATGACAAACATTTAAGTTGAGAGCGCTCTGTACTTCGACTCTTTTATAGCTTCTTTTATTGTATGTTTTTTCTCTGCAGACAGACCTGGTCAGCACCATAGGAGAAAGTGCTGCCATGGGAACAGCCGGAGTTGTCATCTGGGAGAGAAGTGAGACTAAGACAGAGGTACATGCATATACATTTGCATAAAGTGTATACACTCACAAATATGTCTGCATAGTTATCGTTATTTATACGCGTGATAATTTTCAACTACCCCCCCCAAAGTTTCATTTTATAAACGAATATTTTTACTATTTAACTATTTTCATCGTCCTGCTTTGCTCTAAAAAAAAATTTGCTTTGTTTTTTATTCCTGTTCTTCTTCAACATAAAAAAAGATATTAACTTTACAAAGGAAAAAAACTTCCTCCTGTATCTATCAACCCATACTGCTGTTCCTGCTCCCAGTTTAAATCAAACTGGACTGTCTGTTCATTTCCCAGAGAGAGTGTCAGGACCTGGCAGAGTTCGTCCGCAAAGTCCTGGGACCCTACTCCATCAACATAACCACGGCAGCTCGACTGTGCTCAGCCTCTCTGTGCCAGGGAAAGGGCCGGTGCGTGCGACAAAACCCCGATAGTTCGGCCTATCTCCACCTGCCGCCCCCATCTGAAGTGGTGGAGAAGGTGGCGGAAAAGGTGAGAGAATGTAAATCTAAGTAGATTTCAAGATTTATTTGTGCCATATTTAAAAAAATCCTGCTCATGCACTGTATTCCACTCATCACTGATTCTGTGCACAAGCACGAGCTGGATGCCTACTACACATGTTGACGGAGGCCTGTTTAAGCTTGTTCAGATATAAACCAGGCTCATTCTGTCCTTGGTCTCGACACTGGCAACATCATCAAAGCAGCTGTGTGTCATTATGCAAAACCATGACACGCTCCAGTACACGTCGTGACTTAAGAGACGGATGAAACAGGTCTCACTTCCACTGAGTTTCCAGTTAATTAGCTCCAAACTACAGTTTTTGTTGAAACTGATTCGAGGTGTTGATTCAACTGTATGGTGATTTTGGGGGTTTGAAGCTTTAAAAACATGTAATAAACAACTGTGTATACGATACAGTGTGCTTTAGTCTTTAAGTTGCTGCATTATTTGAGGAACAAACTGTACAGAAACCACAGTGAAATCATATTCACAAACACGAGACTGGGGAGATGTAAGAGGCTGGTACAATGGCCTTAAAAAATAGCCGTGATTGCCTCTTTGACCCCCCCCCCCTCCCGCTTCTGCCAATGAACAGCTGATTCATAAAAGCCTGTGCACACACTGTGAAAGGCACGCGTAAAGAGAAACAAGTTCCCAGCTTATGTTCTCTCTGTGTGGAAAGTTGGAAAGAGAACAGCTCACTCTGAGTCACGACTGATAAAGACAACCAGGCGTGACTTTATAAAAAAAAAAAACAAAAAAAAAAAAACAGCAGGGAGTCCAGTTGCCTGAGGATCTTTGGTGTTTAGAGTTTGATCCTCCACCAGTGAAAACAGGAACACTGTGTTTCTCTGGGAACACATCACTTTTTCTTTGCAAATCTCTAGATGGGGCTTTGGTAATATTCATAGAACAGTACAACACAACACAATATAAAGTATGAATATTGCTGTAATTTTCACATTTCTTTTTGAATTTTAACTGCATCATTTAATCTTCAGTTTTCAGACCTGCATTTTAAAATGTTTTACCATTGTCTGTGAAAATTACGGCGACACTGTTTCCTAATGTTAACATTATTTTTTTTTATCATCCTTTTCAGGCAGAGGCAGCAAAAGCCACAGATCAGCCGGACACAGACACTAAACCAGCTGAACCAGATCCAGCTGAGATATGGAAGAAAGACTTCCAGTGCCAGTGGTACAAGACAGCAGACAGGGACGTCTCAGACCAACAGTCCCCTAAAGACGGAGCGTCTGTTGTGGGGACGGTAGAAGAAAATGCTGGGGATGCAGTGGGACCTACAACTGCTTCCACAACAAAAGGTGCCTCTGTGACTGAGTTAAGAGGAAGCAGTTCACCAGGTACTGCGCGTCCAACGCCTTCACTGGTTGTACCTACAGACGGTGGTGCAAACCCAGCGAGTAGCCCAACCCTGACTCTTCTGCTGTTGCTGGTGGCTGGAAGTCTACACCTGTGACCTTACAATGTGAAACAAACACGCCTTCACCTGGAAGGTCTGGGCTATAACAGCCCCTCTTAAGTGCCCTTGAGCAAGACACTGGATCCCTGCTGCTGCTTTGTAGCTGAACATAACTTGATTGGAGTATCCCATAAAACAAAATGGAGGACAAACTATGTCACAGAGCTGGAAATCAAAACCTATCACTGGATGTGCCAAGAGACAGTGGTACAAACAATTGTCACTGATGATTGTCAATTTCTACTGACTGTATTTAAACTGTTTTCAAGAAAGGAGAAATTTCTAAATTAAATTAAAGACTGACCTATGGGTTCGCTGCTATTAGCTTATTATCATAGCAAATCAGTTTGACAGTCGTCCAACCACAGATTAAACATTGTAAAATGTGCAATGAGGTTTTATCGTCTGAGCTTTGTTCTATGGAAACGACTTCTTCATTTTAAGGCCTCATGTAGTCAGGAGTTTCTCTTTCCAGTGAAGGGACATGTCGGGTTAAACGTCCGGTTCAACAAAAAAAAAACATGCTGTCAAAACATTTCGCAGGGACTATTTCTTCAGAAGTAAGTGGTTTCAATGAAAACTACTGACAGTGAGGTGTGTAGATTATCTTATATTATATTATTTGAGTGAACCGACCCTTTAAATCTATCTTGAAGAGCCGTTGCCCATACAGTTATTTAATTTGTGCATTGAGTTGCATATCTAAATTTCAGACAAACAGAATGTGTGTAGACTTCGGCCTACGAACGTTGCATACAGTCAGTGGCTTCTATCACCAATGTTAGTATAACTGCAAGAGGCCTATCTGCTGAACTGGAGCTCTCTGGCACCCTCTGCCTGAGAACTGCTGAAACTGCACCGCAGTCCTGTCTGATATGTCAGAGCAAGAAAAGCACAGATGTAAGTAATAAAATGAATGATAGATTAATTCTATTAAGCTGCTTCAGATCCAGGGTGCTGGCTCTCTGTCACACCATCATGGTTTATTGGGACCTGTGCTTTTCCTGCTATGGCAAGTCAAAGTGTCTGCTGTGAAAAAGGCCTGTTTGTCCCACTGGGGCATGTAATTAAAACTCCTTTAAATATTAGTGTGGTTAAAATGTCTGTTATAAATGCAGTATCTGTTCATTCGAAGGATGGATGTCAGTCCATAATAGGCAACCTGTATATATGTATATATTTTTGTAAGTCAGTGCTGTTTATATCTGCATCTCCCCCATCCACATCCTTCAGCACTCCCTGAGGCAGTATACTGTAAAAAAAAAAAAAAAAAAAAGACTGAAATGCTTGTTTTTGCAGCTCATGTAAATTTATTTGTTATTTTTCATTAAAATATACACTCAAGACGAAGGGTATCTAAATCATTTTTAGTTACAGAAAGAGATCATATGTACACAGGTGCATCTGATTGTACAACAGAAAATTCATGAATCATACATTTATTTATATATATTATGAACAAGAAAATTATATTTCCTCTCTCACTTCCTGTGCCGAGAACTCTTTCTCACCTCGAAAACCGACCAGGACACTCGAATGTCCACTCTCGGGACATTTTTACCTACATATGCAAAAGATAATTTACATGTTTTCAGTCTTGGATGTGTTTGAGTAAATTTCGGTTTCGTCAAAGGAGCGGGATGACTATAAACTTTGATATAAGGCTCTTTATGATGCTTCACCCTCTCTTTGAATTTTTGCCTGACAATTTTCAACCTTTGCCAACAACGTTGAGGAAAGTGACAAGAGGACTAAGAGCAGACGTTACACTGGATGCAATCCGAGCTTTTCGTGAAGCTAACAACGTGATTAAAATGTGTAGAGACTGTTTAGACAATGCAGTCACACTGCTGCTCTAAGTTCCACTTCCACATTGAAAAGACGTTTAAAAATTACGCATTTTATAGTGGATTTAAGCATCAATATTATGGCCAAGATTAAAACATGTACTTACTTTGCTTGCAGTATTGCTCTGATAACATTTTGTAAATTAAATATGCCAAAAGATCTGAACTGTCCCACGTAAGAAAGCCAGCACAACACCATTAACACTACTCACGCCAAATTACATATTGCCTGCCATCGGTAAGAGGTACACGTACAAAAATCACTTATCATACGTGTACTCACGTATGATGAGTACACGTATGATGATCTACTACAAGGCTAGCCACCAGTGCAAAGACAGAAGTACCACAGTCTCTTCATTAAATCAAGTAAAATGCCCCATGAGAGCACATGGCTTTAGGTTGGTAAAATAACAGCTCGATGACACTGCAGTCATTCAGTGTCTATTAGACTAATAAATACTCACTTTGCAATCAATGAAAAGTGATCCAAGTCCATGTCAGTCCACATCCAACGGCTGTGTCCCAACTCCGTCCAGCGACTGTTCCCAGATTTAACTCTCCTTTCTTCAATCTCTTCCATGCTGAAGAAAACAAAAGCTCGGGCACGCTGCACTGTAACTTAACTGTTGTTTCTGTAATTTCTCTGTAGCTGTTCAGTACAATCAGGAATCTGAGTTTAATTTACACATTTTCCAAGATGCCAAGAGTTTTGTTCCAAATTAAGTTATCCACCATTTCACAGGAGTAAAACCTACCGTTACAACCAAACACCTCAAGCAATTCATTAACGGTTGAAGATTAGCAGCTAATTTAAGTGACACAGTGAGACTTTAACCCAACCGACATGTGGCGCTAGCTTTAAAATTAGAGGAGCAGCCTTGTGATTTTAAGTTTAACAGTTTTTTTTTAATTGATGGACAGTCTGAGTGGAAAAAGCGAAACACTCTCATTACTCTTGACAACAAGCCTCAAGCAGCATTTGAGCTTAAACTCCAAATGCTCGAGTGGGGCTGGTCAGTGGCCACCAGTGAAAGAATCTGGCTGTACTGGTCAATTCCCAATGTCTGAGAGAAGCATTGTTTTTGAAAAAGCATGCAAGATGAGCAAATTGAATAAATAAACATAAAAAAGACAGACAGACAGACAGATTTAATGCTCCAATCCCTTCATTTAGCCTTCAGTGAAAGAATCTGATCTTTGTTGCATAAGATTAAAAAATAGACTTTCTGTTCCTTTGCAAAAGTCACAGTCTTCTGAGCAGTTTATACTGATCTCTCCATAGGCAAGAAGAGACAGAGAGAGAAACATCGCCCCCACGTGGGGAGGAGATGTCAGTGCAATCTCAACCAAGCGGGGCTGGACGGATAACAACACACAATTCCTCCTGTGTGTGTGTCTGTGTGTGGGTGTGTTCAGGGCACTTGACTAAGCGTCTCCAAAAATGGTTACTTTGTGGGATTTTGTTAGAGGAAGTGAGGCTGCTTTAAGAAAAATAAAAATAAGAAGAAAAAGCTCAGACCCGAGAGCGAATCAAGCGCAATTCATTTGAGATCTCACAACACAAACATGGTCATCTTCAAACAATGAACAAGCGGAGTGCCAACCATCCAGCATGCCTAGTAGAAATGTTTCCAGGACTCCAGAGGTGCACTTAATCTTCACTGCAGTGTGTGTGTGCTACCTGCAGAGGGGTGGAGTTACTTGCAGACGGCCTCGTTCAGGATGTGCTTGGTGTTGGAACTTTGCAGCTGGGATTGTGTTTTCGTGCTAGACATGCAGGGTTACTTGCAGATCGCCTCCAGAGCATCCAGGGTGCGTTTGATGTCACGGATCTGTGCAGCCAGGGTGTGTATGGGCTGCATGGAACGATCCAGCTCCTCACAGCGAGCCATCAGCGTGTACATGCCCTGTGGGAGCAGAAACATCAGCTGGTGCACCACTTCAGTAGAGGATACAATAATGTAAACAGGACAAGAATCAACAATTTCAAAGAAATTCTTTCACACAAAACTCTGACGTAAAATTACTGACAGTACTGACTCATTTTGGTTACGTAAAAAAATGCTTGGATTTCTGCAAAATGTCAACAGTCTTGTTTCGCGTTTGCAAGTCATGAAACACATTCTGGTGGTCTGAATGTATGTTAAACGACTCACTCATACAATTATTAGGACATGATATTCAA
>JBBMJY010000012.1:7508604-7525423 GCA_037833715.1 Toxotes lorentzi | reverse complement strand
ATCTCCAAGAACACACAGATGATAACATGATAACAACACAGTTCAAAATTAAACAAAGTGTAAGTCTAAATTCAACCATCAATCTGTAATCTGCTGAGGTGAAAGTTTATAATGCATGTTCTGGTGAATCCACTTATCTTGCTCTCTATGTTTAGTAATTACTTAGGCTACTGTTATAATTTATACATCTGTGAGTATGCGAGGGTCCACAAGGTCTAGGACGTCCCCGTATCCACCAATTTGTTGTGTCTGCACCACCTTTACGCTACAAGATCACCAACTACACATGGTCTGATCAGACTAGAAAGTAGATTAATACGAACAACTATGCGTGTGTGAAGCTGTCAATGTTTCTGTCTGCAAGGCAGTATAATCAAGGCTTTACATTTCCCAGAATTACTACCAACAACCCCAGAGACACACACATGAACACACACTATGTGTCACCTTTATACTCATGTCTACAGACTCTCCCAGGCTGTCAACTGAGTCTCTGTAGGTCTGGATGTAGCCCACACTCAGAGCTGTCATCTGGATGAACAGACAGATGGACAGAATCAGTCAATTACCCAGACAAAAACAAAAGACATACGAGAGAGAAATACGTGTGTGTGTGTGTGTGTGTGTGTGTGTGTGTGTGAGAGAGAGAGAGAGACAGTAAGGGCCAGCTGTGAGCACATGTGCATTTACATCATCAACATACACAATCTGCAAAGAAATGATGAAGCTAAACACAGTCGGTACCATGAACTGTGTCTTTTGAAGACTCACATTCTGGATGGTTCCATTGAGGCTCCGCATCATCATCTCTACACTGTGCGCTACTTCCTGTGTGTGTCTTTGAAGGTCCAACAGGACAGCGGGATCAATGGGTGGGATGTCCGCTGGTCTCCGCGACAACCCCCGACTTCTGTAGATGGGACCTGAACAGTCCGCTGGTAAGAAACAGAACAAACTTAACTGGACAATATACGACAAAATGAAACAAACACAAGAGCAACTGAAAAATTAGTCCCATTTGAAGAAACACCTGCTCTTATAAAAAGACAGTCTGCACCAACTTAAACAACATTTAAACGCTTAACCAAAAGAACATTTGTGCTTCAAGTCATTAAATCTTGGAATATACAAAACACGGGTGGCCGGTGGACCAAAGAAACAAGTTTCCATCTCTGAAAAGAAAAGATTCTTGTCAGGGTGCAGCAGGACCTCTGTAATAAATCCCTCCAGTCTAAACAAAGTCTGTGAGTCATTCATCCTAATTGAATCAGCAGGTAGAGGGAAGGAGCTGCCACAGAGGGCACACTGACTGTGTGTGCCCTGTGTTTATATTGAGTGGCCGGTTTAGCTGACGCTTTTATCCAGAGGGATTTTTCTCTGAATGAGGGGCAGCGGTTCATTGTCTTTCTCCTGGAAAATCTGACAAGACAGATGTCTGCTAATGAACAGGCTGAACTTACAGAGACAATTTAACTCACGGAATAGTTGTAAATGTATGACCTTCTGTGGGGAAAAAAATTATGTTTCAATTTCTGGGGTTGAGTGCCTGCAACCTAATTAAAACACAATCTGAAGCTGATTTAATCTGCCTGGTGCAAGTAGGAGAACAGAGAGAGTAACGGCAAAGTGTGAGTCACATTTTAATTATTTGGCCAAAAATTTCACCCACAGTTGCCTCTTTACATGAGAGAGCTGGTTGGAATTCTGTGAGCAAACCTTTGATTTTCTTGTTTGAAATAAGGTTTATCGAACCACACATTTACAGATTACCAAATTGTACAGCACTGCACAATACGACCATCTGAAAACAAAGAGGCATAGTACAAGACAAAGTACAAACAGTACAAGCACGGCATCAGATAACTTGTCAGAAAGCCATCCAACAAGGTCCGGTAGGTCCACATTTTGATGCTTTTTTTGCAGCTGTTATTTGTGTACTAGCTGATATTTCCCTTGTGTGGGACAGATGCCTGAGCAGATAGGTGAGAAAATTCAGAAAACTGGAAAAGGTGTTTATGTGCTGAGTATGGTCTATGCTCACCGTGTACTAGTGTTGAAATTATTGGCTGCTTTATATTCCTACCTATATTTCTTTATTTCTTTATTTTATATTTTGCTGCACAAACCCCATCGTGTAACTGTGTTTATCAACGTTTTCATCCATTCTAACCAAAAAGAAGACTTCTCTCTGAACTTACAACCTTAGATTTTGACTGTAATAAAGACTTGAATTTTGTAACTCTAGGTTTTCTGTTATGTCAATGCTTTTCTTCAGTACTCAGAGCATATGTATCCTGTAATCATGTTTTCAAATCTTCCGCATGCTACAAAGGTGCTGGTACAAAAGAATAATCTCAGTAGAAAGGAATCAAAGAATATATACACTTATGAATTAGCAGGAGAAATGGATGAACACAAAATGAGGCAAATCTGAAGTACATCTTGCCCAGAGAAGGGCAACTTGACAATGTTGCTGCATTGTGAAACTGCAGGGCTGCAGATGATTCATGTAAACCTCCATCAGTTCATCATCAGCCAACAGACACAGCAATTCATCTGTTTAATATAGTGCATCGATTCTCTATTACTTCTTATGGTTTGGACATGACTGAAGCTATGCATAAATGATGAGCAGTGGTTGACTCCTGTTAGCCTGTGCACGGGAAAACTGGCTGTGAAACTGACAGAGTTAGACGTCCTGCACTAAAGTTTCTGCACCATTTCCTCTAAAAAATGCCACTAACCTGTTCCAATGCCATTTCTGAAACCTTCTCCTGCAGAGGACTGTACAAACAGTTCATCTGTTAAAGTCTCCTGACCCTCAAATATCAAGAGTATGCATGCACACCCAACAGATAGATACTTAGAGCATATCCTGTAAATGAAACGTGAACACACTTTCTCTAATGCAAACACAGAAATGCAAGCTCACTTCCTGAATCGTCTCTATTGAAGGACTGGGGTAAACCTATAACTGTTAAGTGAAACTTCTGCGAACTGAGTTATGAATTACAGTAATAAGAGAAGTCTTATCACTTGTTTAAATAAAATCTGGTGAGATTTGCCTGTATCCCATACTCACAATCACTGCAGTCCAGACTGGGCTTGGAGCTCATCTTGATCTTCTGCTCCAGGTTCTTGGTGATGAAATGAGTCAAGTCTCCATCATGGCTGACCGTCCCCTCTAGCTCCAGAGCAGAGGAGATAGTGGCCCGTCGGCCCTCTGACTGGCCAATTCTGCCCCCTCCCCGGGCACCTGAACCGCCTGTGGGGAATAAGCCAACATCAGGTAAATAAGGTTACAAAATTCTGCCTGCAATTACAAACTTATTTAAATATGAAATCCCTTCATAATAGAGCTATAATTTCCACTACTTTTCTGTTACTTTATTGTTTTAGTCATTGAGGTTTTACATGCTATTAATTCAGGAAAGAAAGGAGAAGACAGAATCTGTTCGACAGATATCTACCTCCACACGCTTGGCTGATTTCGTCCAGGCTCTTGCTATCCTGCATCCCCCGGACGTTGCGAACCCAGACCTGAGCCATGACGTGGGGAGGGCAGGGTGTGTCATCTGAGAGAAGAAGAGGAGGCGGGGGAGAGGACGAGGAGGTGGTGCTAGGACCAGGGGCAGAGGACGAGTAGTGTTGTGAAGGCTGGAAAGTAGATGAGGAGGTGAATGAATAATGGAGAACAAAGGGAAGTGAAAAAGAGAAGTTAAACCACTGCTGCTCAATAAATCACAATGACAAATCATTGTGAAACCAACCTAAGAGCTACACATCACTCTTGTTGTTTATATGCCCTTTTCTTTGATGGACAGCTTCTTGCCACACCTTCAAATTTACCCAATAAACTTATGGCTGGCTGTATAAAACATAGTCGTTCAACATGCTGTAGTTCATCTGAAGCAAACTGTCTCAGAACAGAGTCTATTTAAAAACAGTTAAGCCCCTAAAAGCTCATCAACACTTTCTACATTTTAGTCCAGATCATGCTCATTATATCTGTCAACTCTTATTCCCATGATGCCCTCTTTTCTACCTGGTATATATACTGCAGTAAAGATGAAATGTCAGAAAAATAATCCTGCAGTCCACTCACCTCCATCTGTGTTCTCCCTCCTGCATATTGATCCCTCCACTTGTTTTTATTCTTCTCGTCATCCTCATCATCCTGTTTCTCCTTCTCCTGGCTGTCAGTGCCTCCATCTACAGTCTCTGCCTCTGTCTGCTGTCTGTCTGTGGTAACAGAGTGTCCTTGCTGAGATGAGTCTTTGGTGGGAGCTGAGTCCCACAGCCGAGCTGCTCCAGGAGGCCCGACAGCGTTAGAGGCCTCAGGAATGTCTCTGGTGATGGGTCCTGATCTTGTGTCCCCTGTGCATGTTGCAGCTGGGAGGGAGGGGTCTGTCACCCAAGGGGTGTGCAATGATAAACTAGACTTTGTCTCATTAATGGCCATCTCTGTATCCAAGCGACCTTCGCCATCATAAACTCTGTTTTCCACATCTACATGGTTTTCTGTGTATCCAAGGGAGTGGTCCTCTGATGCCTCCCCAGGACAAGGTGCTCTGCTACTCCCCCCGCATTTCACCAAGACTGAAACATGAGGGCCGTTCTCCGAAGCGACAGGTATCACGACCCCATTAGCTGTTTCTGGCACTTCTGTGCCAATCACAGGGGAGAGACTCATCCCTCCACCTGCTTGTGAATAAAGAGAAAATGTTATCGGATGAGGATCTGATGGATTTAATCCATGATTCAGTTCATTTTCTACCATATGAAATGTACCATGTACTCACACGTACCACTACTTAATACAGATAGGTATCATTTCAAAATTCTCAATAGTGGATTAGTGCCAGTACGATACCTGGGTTTTGCTACTGATACAAAGACAGTGCTTTTTTTCATACCTTGGTTTGGAGAATATAAACAGGTTTTAACCCATTCTTTCCTCAACGTATCAGTGTTTAATAAAGGACTTTACCTAAATAAATTACAGCCTGGGTATTTTGATGTGAAGGCTGTAACTCATGCTAGAAATTTAGCCTTTATGCGCCTTTGAATCCTATTGTTTTCTTCTTGGTCAGGACTGTTGGATCATACCAGTTGCTGCTTTGTGGGACAGTTGTGCCCTTAATAAATTACAAATATGTCCACATTAATGTGAAATTACGTAATAATGGGATGCTAAGCTTAGCACTAGCTTACTGTATGCTAACTTAGTGTTAATACTAGCTTGCATCCCCACGACTTGGTGCTAACAGCGGCTGTAAGAGATGAACAGATGTCCGTGGACAAAGACTACGTTGTGTAACAGACAAACGGCAACAAAGAAGTCAATAAGATATGAATTACTACTTGTTCCGCGGTGAGGAAGTTGATGTGCTGCTGTCTTTAGCCGCCTTGCTAACTCGCTGTCAACGGTGAATGTTGTTGAATGATAATTTAGCCAATGCGCGGCTAACGTTAGCTGCCCGGGCCTTTAAACCACAATGTTTTCACGGGTCGCTTTTTATTGTCTGACACTGGTACATGCCAATATATATATTGCGTTAAAATCTGTACTTATCTGCTGCTGAATGTACACAACAGTACCGCAGCACTCACTTTACTTTAATGAGGAAAACACTCACCGGAGCTGTTTCTATCCTGAAAAATGTAATCAACAACCAAGTCCGTTCTGAAAATCCTTCCCCTCAAATCCCAACACAACAGTTCCGCCTGACAATACAAAGGCGTTATGGACAATTTTATTCAAAATGTTAATGATCCAGCTCTTCTCCAATAATTTAGCATTATATAATGGAGTGCCGTAATTTCTGAAATAATATAAAAAAAACTCCCTGACCCACAAGCACTTGCTGCTGAATTGTATTTAAAACAAACCCAAGTATTTGCAGAGGAATGCTGCTCTGTGCTGTGACATTATGATTATGCACAACATTGGAAAACTGCATTTTTAAACTGAATAGGCTGATTTGTTTCTATAAACATCACCATGATTCATCATGTATGTATATCTATTCTCCTACAGATGGAGACAAACTCCACAGCCCCTTAGGATATAACAGGTAGGATATAACAGGTAACAAGTTTACAAGTTGCATTTTGATACAAAATGTATAGAAGTGGAGTGTCCATGTGAGTGAAGATACAGGAAGACCAAGGCTCAGCATCCTGTGTTGGCAGGTGAGCCTGAAAGCTCTTGAGCAAGACACAAGACTTCTTTCAGGTGTAGGTGTGTGCAGCTGAGCCTCTGACCTCCTGGTGAGGGGAATAATGACACAACAGAAGAATTTCCTTAAATAATAGTAATGAAATACTGAATGTCTGTTAACTTTGAGGATATCATGTGTTTCTAGGGTTATCCAAAAACTCCCAAAGCTGTTTCTTTTGTACAGCGTCTAATCTCAAGAAACCCAAGAGTCAGTATGTCCTGGTTTGACTTTGTGCTTATGTAATCTTCAGTTACCAGCCTCCAAATTAAAACATAATTATTTAATCTGAACATCTAAACTTCAGAAAACCTTCAGGGTTTTGTGTTGATTGCACACTGTGGTAAACTCTAGAAGGTATGTGCTTCAATGCACTAATGTTATGGCCCATAGCAATACATAGCAGTCTCATGCTCAATGTTTAAGTATCAGTGATCAGTTACACTGTTTTAGGGAAGTATGACAGCCATACAGAACAAAATTTCACTGATAAAAGAAGAAGCAGAGATAAAATAAAAAGCAAAATCAGAGGTTTAAGAGTTGCTGCATAGACAAACAGTAAATTATTTCTGGTGGCAACATGTCACTAAACACTTTTCCACAAGTTTCAGTTTTGGAAATCATAATAATATAATTGTTAATGATAAACTCAGTTTTCCTTCTTGTGAAATTGTGGTCACAGAATCATTTTAGAAATGGGTGTCAATTCCAGTCCTCATCAAAACAAGTTTCCTGTGTGCAAAAGGATGATTGGGGCAAACTTCGCATGGATGTCTCTTTTAATTAGCTGCAAAACTGCTGCTCTTCTTTTGCCTCATAAACCACTGATTTATTTGAGAAATGTGTTTGAAATTATTTAAACAGATGGTGAAATAACTGGAGAGGAGGCTTAAATAATGAGAAGGCCTTGGTTTAGCCTGTTTGCCTCCACAGTGGAACCTAGGCCAGTGTCTATGGCTTTTCAAAACCACTGAATGTGGTCAGAAATGACAAACACTGCTGCACAGGAGAAGAGAAGATTCAAAACCACACTGTCACCACATCTAAAGATCTTGTAAAATTTTTAATCTATCCCATCCATTCAGACCAGCTGCTCCTGCTCTCTTGGTGGGTATTCAGCTGTTTTATCCCATTTGTTTCCTTTCCTTTTGTGCCAAACATCAAAGCCTAAGACATTTACCTAAAGACGATTAGACTTCTTAAATAACCCAACAGTTTCCAGGACGCTCAATAACCATTATGACCCTTACCGGATTGTATTTTTGTTTTGAGGACGTTAATGTCAGAGAACAGCTATTTTAACAGACAAGCTACTGCCACAATAAAGACAACATTTAGGAAAATGAAGGATACAAAGCAAATTTAAAGCACGTGCCTTTATATAGACTGGTTTTTCCATTATGAAAACTAGAGACTGCATGTTGCACATTGGCAACCAAAATGACAGTGAGGGCCCATAAATCGCAATTTATTAATTTCATTCCAGTTCAGGGGCAGGTCAACCAATGTCCTGCAGAGGACCAAAACTGAACCTGCTCCTCCTCCTCCTCTTCCTCCTCCTCCTCTTCCTCCTCCTCCTCTTCCTCCTCCTCCTCCCTGAGACAGTTTATTCTCAGAGAAACCAAAACGAATGCTTCATTCAGTTACTCCCCATTAACTTACAACACTAGGAAACTGCCTTAAAATAGGGAAATACTGTAAAAGAAGAAGGCAGTGCAGCAGAAATGTATCTTCAATGTGTTCTTTTTGTTTTAAATTCTACAGATTAAATGTTTCAGCACATTTTGCCTTCTTCAGACAAAGTGGTATAAAACCTCTCACCAGACTAGACAAGAATATACCAGACCAAACTAGACTAGATTAGATTAGATTAGACTTGATGCTGCAAAGTTTAATTCCTGCCAATCAAAGTCAGTGCTGCATGTTTAATATAGAATGAAAGTTCAATTATTTTTTGTAGGGTGTCGTGGCTGGTTTAGGACAAAATGTATTCATCAAGAATGCTCAACCAGAAGATCTAGTTGTTACAAGTCAGAGGAAAGGACATCATCATTTAGAAGCATCTGTGGAGAAATGTGCATACTCAACAACTGTGGTGTCCTTAAATGTCCACAGGAATTAGTCCAAGAGTCACAGAAAACCATCTGAGGCAGTTGGCTGTAAAATTCAATCTTATGCATGAGCAGACACTTTTATTCGGCATGAGAACTTCACTGAAAGGGATACTGTGGTGAGGTGCACAAACCTCTTATTACACCTAAAACACACTTTTATGGGCAGAATGGTGAAAAGAAGACTTTCTGTGTGACTGAGCACTGGGGAAAAAAAGTAAAAATGGTAGATGAGTCATTTTGTGTGGCAAATGCCAAAAGCGTCTCCTCCTGAGTGCTTGTTTCCTACACTCTAGTGTTCTGTTAAATTACTGTGTTTTCTTTTCTTTCTTTTTTTTTGTAATCCTTTGGAGCAAACGGATAATGCCAATAAATTTAAAGCCATTTTGAGTCACCAGTTTAGTTAGTTACAACAGCTCATCATCATGTTACACATAGCTCCAGAGGTTGTTGGGTGAAGTGAATCTGTCGTGCTGTAACAGGAAAACATATTTGGAGACAAGTGTTGAAATTGCGGCTGTGGCCGGTGACGATGCCAAGCCCCTCTGGGTTTCATTTACGATCTATTTCAATTTGTGGTTTGAATCACTGCCTCACCATCTTCATGAGGTGCAAAGCTGGTGTAGAAAACAGCTGCCTGACTGGACCCTACAAGATCAATAATAAGGTACAGAGATTTTATACTGCTTAGAGAATTTTTTTTTTGATCTCATAAAGTTTGATCATTTGTTGTAAAAATGCTAAACACATTTTTTTTTTCATCAAAATCATAGACATCTCCCCAGTTATTCACCCTGATATATCATGATAATGTAATCATACTAATATGAACATACTAACGCACAGTTTCACGTGTTAGCATGTTAACATGTGCTAATTTAATAATCTAATCTAACAGCATTTAACACAAAGTATAGCTGAGGCTGACTGGAATGTCATTAGCTTTGCAGGTATTTGGTCTTCTGAACAAAACTGAAGTGTTGGACAGAGTCAAATTTTGACCTAAAGATGAATAGGTAGATGAAAAGTTAAATCATCTGCAAAGTTAACCTCTGGGAAGCCATGCCAAAGGAAAAGACAGGAGAGCATCAAAGTCAGTAAGACTGTGGGGACAATGAATGTCTGCACAAAATTTCACAGGAGTGTATCCAGTATTTTTGGTCAGATCTTTCAGTCTGAACCAAAGTTGTTTACTGAACCACAAACACAGCAACTCCTACAGTAAAGAAAACTTGTTGCATTCCTGAAGGTAGCTAAACTGATAATGTAGTGTATGTGGTCAGTAACAGTAAGGTGAGGGGAAACCAAAGTTACCTGCTTCTCTTGAAGGATTTTGGTATTGGAGTGTAGGAGTGTTCTCAGTATTCAGTGCTCAGTCCACACACAGGAACATCAAAATGTTTCTGTCTAAAAGTGTCCTCAATGAGCATATGAAAAGATGAATAGTTGCAGTCAGCATTCACAAGTTTCCACTGCTCACATGCCAAAATAAAAAAATTCCCCTCGTGAGCCTTTTTGACATCATTTGAGCGGCCTCAATGGGTGAACTGACACAAATCAGACTGATTCTGTTTATTGAAATGAGGTCTTGTGTGCAAGGCTAGGTGGAATTCTTTGGATGTATTACAGTATGATAGTAACATCTATACAATATAATTATGGTATCACTTTATTGGAGAGTTGAGGCTTGTAGGAAACACTGGAGAAGGAATGTCTCATTGTTAACAAAATATACTACTGTGATTTTAATTAACTTTAAATGCACGGCTTTCTGTTTTGTTGTGATATCCTGTTTCCCAGACTGAAAGGCTATCAGTCCAATAATTTCCTCAAGGACATTCTTGTCCATAATTATGCTTAAAAAAGCACATCTCATCAGCAAGAAACTTAAAGCCACAGTTGCTTGTGTTTGACCTGAGCCTGTCCAGTTTGAAAACCAGCAACAATACATACACAACAGTATCAACAAACAGCAGAAAACACTATTGCTGACCCCCTTGTTACCTCAAGAATTTGGGCACAGTAAGGAAGTCAAATTAAAAGTGCTGGGTATCCGGTACGATTGGAATGCATCTTTCAGCCATCAGATGGCTCAGCAGAACATACCAGTTGTTAAACATTTAATGAGAAAGTACTGTATGTGGTCAGTTTGGCAGAGACGAATGATGGTTTGGTAGTGAATGGTATGTTTCTGTGTTGGAAAGAGGACAGTGATGGACGGTGTGCATGAAAAATAACATGGCCGAAGTGGAATGAATGCCTGTAATAGAGCTGTGCACTGATTTGTGTCCAGAGCTGTTTGCGTTCATGTACATCCTTAAAAAATGCTGAGCTTGTTCGTTGGTTTACTTTGAAGAAAGCCCTTTTATAAAGTACGAAAAACAGCTATGAGACCTGAGAGAGGGTTTACATTATTTTGAATTGCATCGTGTTGAATCCTCATTCAGCCTTGACAAACTGCACTTTTTTAAAAGCACAAAGCCTCACAGTTCTGCTTTTGCAAATCATTTTAAGATTGCAGCCTCACTGCAACAACTGCAAGTAAGTAACAAGTAAGATTAAAAAAGGTGAGAAGAAATGTTTATTTGTGCTTCTGTGACTTTGGTTCAGTATCTTAGAATTACAGCTGTAATTACCTTCCAGAAGAGACAAGGATCATGACTGTACAAACAATGATTGAAGAACACAAACCACTTGTGGGTAAGTCATTTTCAGGCTTACACACAAAAAAGAGTGGGTTTTTTTTAAAGAATCCAAAGGGATTTTAAGGGTTTGTAAGAGCTAAAATGTTGTAGAATTGTCTTATACCACGTAAGATCATAACAACTAACAATACGTTAATATGATTTTCACTTGACAGTATATTTGTGTGTTCGTGTGTAGTTCAGAATCTGGATATGTTTCCTATAGGCGCAATAAACTGCAAAACACAGACATAATATTTTGAAAGCAGACCTTTATACATATTTACAAAAAGAAAAACAAAGTCTCCGCACATGAAAGCAGATCATTTGATGACAGTTTCATTCCGTCTGCAAAGAAGTCGTTCTGGAAAAAATCACAAGAGACGAATATTGGCTCTGAGATGTAAATACAGCATTACAAAGTGAAACACACTGTAATGAATGAGGAGCAGCTCTGCACCATGTCTTTGAGGGAAACACTAAATGTTTAAAATGGTCCACCATAAAAATGTCTCGTAGGAGTTCCGCCTCCTACTCGTGTGGTGTTTGGATCGAGACAAATGCACACACTTCACACACTCGTGCGCACAATATCCACAAGCAGGAGTCCATACAAACTAGATTATTTTCCTATTTGTTTTGAAGATTATTGGATCTGATGCATACTTACTGTGTGTGAGAGCAGAGACAAAATAGAAGCTATTAAACTGGCAGCGTAATCCAAATGAAAATCAATGCTGGTGTCTTCTCACAGGCAAAATGGAGGCTTGAGCCTACATTTTCCATTTACCTGCACAATGTTGCCTGAAAGCTGGTAAAACTGGTTTGGGGACGAATGTACAGAGCCAAAGTTGCACCACCTCTCCTCTAACGCTAGCTTCTGTAACATTATGGCTACTAAGGTTTCTTCATCCATCTTTCTAAAAAAGTGAAGTGTCCCTGGGGTTTTTAATTATCCTTTTAAAGGAATAGTTTGACAAGCAAGCTAAGTTAGATTTGTATTTACCACTTCTGTATTTCAGCTTGTCAGAAAGGATGCTATGAAAAAAAATGACAGTGTCAAAGACTCCATACTAGCCAGTTCATCTGTAGATGATCATTTAGAACATGAACAGAGGGCCCCAGCAACATGTTTCACTTCTTAAGAAAACTGTTTGAAGTTCAAACTTGTTTTGTGTGCTCACACAGTGACTCACAGGCTTTATCTGCCGTGTTAGCACCATGAAACACACCTGTCTTGAAGTCTTGATTTCATTTGGATTATATTGGCAGCCTCACACTCACCCACACACACCCTTTCATTCTGGAGACGTGGCTGCATCTGACACTTACTCAGAGTCACATACTCCCTCATAAACTCTCTTTCTTTTCTCTTTACTCAAACACTCACATTCAGAAGGAGCTCAGCGCTGGTTAGGTCTTTCATGTGGCCAAAGCCAAGAAGCTAAGAAGCCAAGAAGCCAAGCCCATGTTAATTCTCTGCAGACTCTCCCTCTGCACTCTGGGTCGTTCTAGTTTAATTTTCTTAAGCCATGAAAGGGTCTCCGATCCATTTCTGAATTCTCCTGTTTGGCAGATTCACTGGCTCGGTCTCAGAACCTCTTACTCTGATCCTACTAATGTTAAACACACACACACACACACACACACACACACACACACACACACACACACACACACACACACACACACACACACACAGAAATCAGAAATACAACCAGAAGAGCTAAGGGACTGGGATCCTGCAGGGCTCATCGTGGGATATATTTACTCTAATATGGGCGGGATTGCGTGCTCAGCATCATCACTGTGGGATGAAATTAAATATATGAAAATATGAGAGGCTGTTATTATTGGACTTAACCATGCATGTAAATGCATCTTCTTCCAGTAAACCACACAAAATACAGTTTTAAGTTTTAATTTAGGTGGCCTGTCTGGTTTTCTGCCTCTCCCACTTCATTCTCTAGGATGAATCTTTTAAATGTCACTAACATCAGATATTTTCATCCCTAATGCACTCCGATCTGTAAACGTCAGCACTGTTACTGTTGAACACACACTGGACGTTTGAGCATTTGGTTTGTGTCCATTGTTCTGGGAAACCACATAAATTCCCACAGAAACAGACATACAAGGCATCAAATTTTAAATACACTTTTAGTTCCCGCAGCCTCCCACCGAATCAGTTTTTACTTTTAGAAAATGAAGAAGAGCACTGTGCAGATATCTATATGTGAGCACACAAACATACAGTACATGCATACGAAGACAGACAAACAAATACACTCAAATGTTAAATAAGTATCTGGTTTGTGACCAGATACCAGACGGAGCTTAAAGCATTTCCAAAAAAATCTGACCTCACAACGTCCAACCTGATTAAACAAAAAAATACCACTAAGCAGAAAGTTTAACAGAGGTGGAACAAATTGTGTTGGTTTAACATTTTAACATTTAGAACAAATCACAATTTACTGCTTTGCAAAGTCACTGATGTCACTCAGATCCACTTGATGCCAGTCCCGTTACCATTTTTAAAAGTCCCAACTTCGTATAATAGACGCTTCTTTATTATACAGCGGGTCTGCTTCATAATTCACAGCAAGGTGCCATTACCAGCTGGAGCTGCAGGACCAGCAACATATCACTCCACTCAAAGTCCTGTTTTGGGTCCTGAGCCATAGTTTGAGAAACATGCATGTTCTGTACAGAGTCTCTTGGTTGTTCAGTTCATAGTTTGATCCTCTCTGAAATGTGTTTTCTTGTCCACATCCTATCAAACATTACTGTAACCAAAGTTACAGTAAAACTTTTTTGTTTGTTTGATAGAGACAGATCCACAAAATATTCAGTTTTTAATTACTAGAAATATGATTTTAAACACTACCAATTAGAAAAAAATGTGGTTTGTCAAAAATGACTCATTAAAACCATTTAAAACAGAATCAATCATGAATGTCAAGAGGAAATTGATTTACTTATGTTTTGAGTTCCTATAAAGGCCTGATTGGGCCTCATATATTATCAGTAACACCGTTTCTTCCCAGAAACTGATGCAGCAAAAATGAAGATTTGTAGGTTCGTCTGTGGATCGGAGTTGATGTGCAGATGTTACTTCTGTCATACACAAAATAAACCTTAACATGTTTTCTAAATCTGTACACTGCACTCCTGTGAGACTCCAGGCAAACCAAACTAACAATACCAAACGTTATAATACACACCATATCCACCTTCTCTTTGTTCACTTTTTTCCCCACACCTACACTAAACTGCTCTCTGCTGCGTGGCATAAAAATCAGTGCCAGCTATGCGTGTAAACCTCACCAGCTAACATTACTGAACCAAACACATAATGGATACACCTCCTGCAGTGAGTTTGTACGGCTGCAACAAAGAACACTAATGACCTGGGAAAGTAGATCTGCAACCTCATCAAAGCCTTCGTCGTGCTTTTCTCTGCCTTTCATCTCTGCGCTCGCGGTCAGTCATCTTGCGGTCAGACCCCACCTTTCTGAAGGAAACAGCAAGACTCTCACTTTAGGTGAAGTGCTTGAAGGATCTCATCTGAAAATGTTACATATTCTTCAGGGGGGAAAAAAATTCTCACTGAACTCATCAGTGCTATTTACTGCTATTCACAACCTAAATAATTACTTTCTCAAAGTTGCTGCCGTGTTAAACAACAACCTTGATAGCTAATAATTACTTTTGAAGGTTGTAGCCCTTTAATTATCAATCACCGCTGATCATTTTCCAAAACATACCACATTTTTAGATCAATAGACACTTTTATTTTTTTATTTATGTAACTTTCTTTTTTGTTCAGACTTTGTCGTATTATTAACTCTTTGATTAGATTTTTTTTACAACAACCAAATCCTTCTCAGCACATACATATGTGCTTCTTTGTCCGTATTGTTTCCTTTCCAACAACGTATCCTTTCATATCCCACACAAAGTTAGAAAAATGCTTCCTGCAAATGCAATAACAAAATAAAAAAAAGCATTTTTCAAGTTACTGCATGACAATTTTAAAGGCATACTGAAATAAATGGAAACCAGTGTCTGCCTGGAAGGTAGGAAATCAATCTAAAAACATCTGTTCTGTCGTGGAGAATGACTGGCAGTACGTGATTAGTAATTAATGGGCAAAAACATGCAAAAAGTATGGTGGTCCTTTAAGACAGCAATCCTTTCAGAAGGGTTGGATAATTTTTTTTTTTTTAATGCTGAACTTTTGCAACAAGACTTCTATTTTTTTTTTCTCTGTAGAGGCTCCAAATCCAAAACATTCTTTTGAATGTCCTTGTCACGACACACTCGGTGATCTGGACATGCTGTTCATCCTTCATTCAGCATGCTTTGCAGCCTAATGTTTTCTACTTTTCTTTTTTTACTAATAACATCTCTGTCCAGGTGAAACAGTCTCTGCTGTACATACTCCAGTTGTTTGTAGCTTAGTTTGAAAGTTTCTCGCGGTAATGAAAGGATGCCTTTTTTTGTTTGTAGATAAGTGCATGCGCATGTCGTAGTCTCTGTACAGTAAGTGTGTCTCAGTGTATAACTTAAGTGAGTGTGTGTGTGTGTGTGCATGTGTGTTTGTGTAAATGTGTGTATTGGTGTGTACACTAAGATAAATGTGTGTGTGTTTAAGTCACTGGAAATCCACCCTCCTGCTCTGCGACACATTCAAGCGCTCCTTGGTGCCCTCTGCTGAGGCTTGCTCCTGCTCTTCCTCCCTGCTGCTCTTCCTCCCCCTCCTCCTCCTCCTCCTCCTCCTCCTCCACCTCTTCCTCCTACGTGCTTGTGCCTCTCCCCTCTCTCTTTCTCCTTGTTCGGCACCACCACGATGTCACCATGGCGATGGTGGTTGCGGGGAGGGCGGTATCCAAGAGCCTTGCAGTGCTGGCCGAGGTTTCCAGGGTGAATCAGCGCCATCACGTCCTCGTACCAGGGCTGGGTTCCTGTGCTTTGATAGGACGAGCTGGACAAGGACGAAAGGAGGAGATTGGCTGAGGGGCTCCAGACGGCAAGGCGCACTGTGACAGCAGTCCAGTGGTAGCCGTGCTCCTCCACCTGGCAGTGGTAGACGCCGCCGTGAGACAGCTCAGCTCGACGAATCAGGACACCCCGCTCGATAACCACCAACTGGTCACCTGTCACCACCTGGAGAGAAAGAGGGAGACCACATGAATTCTGAGTACTTATGTTTATATTTGGCGAGCAGGGTAATGTCCATACAATGATATTGAGGTTGAGGGTGGTACTGGAACATTTAAGTGTTGGACAAACTCAAAGCCACAATGTACTAGCTGTGGAAATCAAACCCTTCCCTCTCCCTGCCCATTATTCTACACCCAGAAGCGAACCCCCAGAGGAGCTCTGCAGGCAGACTGTCTTGGTCCAGCCTTGCACCTGCATCCTCGTCACGTACACTGTCTCAGCTAATGAAGAAATCCGGAGATTGCTAATGTGAGTGAGTCAGCCATAGCTTCATAAATTGACTGACAGCTGTGAGATCCCATCCCCGACTTTGGCCTTCTCTGATTGGTTAGAAGGGCGAGGCTCGCTCAGAAACTTTGGAGGGGAATATCTCTGCACTGCTGCCAGGCTGCTCGATGAGTCTGGGTCACAGAAGACCTTGAAAGCACCTCTCCATGTTAAGAAAGTTATGTTCTCCTGTATTTATGTTGCATTGTAATATTAAGTTACATGTTACAGAAAAATGTGTGTGTGTGTGTGTGTGTGTGTGTGTGTGTGTGTGTGTGTGTGTGTGTGTGTGTGTGTGTGTGTGTGT
>JBBMJY010000012.1:7488399-7505386 GCA_037833715.1 Toxotes lorentzi | reverse complement strand
GATAGATAGATAGATAGATAGATAGATAGATAGATAGATAGATAGATAGATAGATAGATAGATAGATAGAGAGAGAGAGAGAGAGAGAGAGAGAGATAGATAAACATACTGAATTAAATTCAAGGGAAAATATGAAGGGGAGATTGAAAATCTTTGGGTGCGGCTACTAACCACAAAAACTTCGAACAATTTAAAATAATCATCAGAATTGATCTCACAGTCTGGTAATCACACATCTTTCTGTATTGCTTGAAAGGGGTTTTATAAAGCACATACTTTCCAATACAGAACAGTAAAAAAAAAAAACTAACTCAAGGGCTGGCCACACTCAGACACAGAAATCCCAACCACATCAGTCACAGTGGACACAGTGAGTTTTTCTGGCATTTTCAGTTTGAGCCTCCAGTGGAATCTATAATTGGCTGAACTGTGAATATTGTGAACTGCAGTTGAAAGAAAAAAGTTTTTTTTTTTTTTTTTGTTCCAGTCTGACATGATAACTAGGACCAGCTGTTGTAGTTTTTGTGCTAAGTGTGTTTAGAGCTATGCTACAGTAACAAGCTTTGGAAACAAGTGTTCCTGAAATTCCATATGTAATGCGACTGTAATAAAATAATGGTAGAACATTATGTTTTTCCACAGTAACTGTTTGCTTTACCTGAAAGACCTGCAGCTGCTCTAGAGTGACCTCCGGACTCTGACCGTGTTCTCTGGGCAGATGGATAGCCTTCAGCACCAGACCAGAGTCTGCAGCAAAAAACACATTTAAAGGGTTTTATTGTGACAACATACACCTCAGGGTTAAAGCACACAATCCCACGATTTTGGAAGCTTAGAGAAAAGCTCCACCACGCAGCCACCACTCTACCTGTGCCGATGAACAGGACGTCGTAGGTGCCGTCCACAGCCTCCACCCTGTCCACCAGCAGTTTGCTGAACTTGTAGTGAGCACCCACTCTGACCAGGAGGGGGCGTTCTCCCAGTGGCAGCACATTTTCCTAAAACAGTGGGAACTTTTAGGGTTTTGAATTTTCTAATCAGTGAAACATGTTTTTGTTAAATCACGTTGTTCATGTGTTGGAGTGGGGTCCCTTTGGCAGAGGCCATTGTCTAATTTAATTAGTTAATGTCATTTAAGAATTTGGAAAAAAGCAGCATAAAAAAGTGCCTCACCCCACTGTGAAATAGACCACAAGCTAACTGAATAACATGAACGTCATTTAATAAAATGAAATATCAGCCGAACCTGCAGCAGTGGGTGTGTCCTGCTGAAGAAGATGACGTCGTCTGGATACTCTCTGGTCGAACTGTAGCTTCCATACGTGCTGCTGGGACACTGACAGAGAGATAAAGAAAGAAATACAGGGGGGAAAGACGGATATTAGAATGTTCGGGAGATTTTCATTCAATAATCACGGTTTATTTTAACTTAAAAATAATTTCTGAACATTCATATATTAAAATAAGGTACACTCGTTTGTTGAATTCACTGGCTATGTCCCTGTGCTTTATTTACCTTTGTATAGCAACAGTCACCTTACTAGTTTATTTGCTAATTAGGAAAATAAAAAACGACAAAAAAGGACAAAGGACAGATTTTTAAGCATTAACTCACAGTTCCTGGTCGTGGGTAGGGCACCTTGCCAGTAAACTCTGCCCACTTATACTGAGGACCCTCCTTATGCAGGAAATTTCCCTTGAAAGCCCGAACAACATCCTCCATTCGGTAGACACACACTGCCGAACCATTCAGAATATCACTGAGGATAAACAAGGAAGAGGGAAGGAGAGCTGTCATTCATCATAGTCAGGCTCAAATAATCTTTCCAACTGTTTATTACTCTGGTCTGAATGAATAAAAGCATGAGCTGCACACGCCTTTGATGATTTCACTTGATGAGTTACAACGTTCCTTAAGCAGTAAGTTAAATAAGAAAGTGATGTACTGAATGAAGAGCTGTGAGTCATTGTGGCTTTTCGGCTTGAATGCACCACTTCACTTCACTCCTCCAACCCAAAGTCCAGCCTGGATGAGTGCGCTGCTTTTAGCACATCAGACCCCACCACAACACATCCCATCCACTGTAGTTAGGATCATGGTTAAGATTTGTGGCAAACTGTGTCAGAGTTAAAGATTCCAGCAGTGCTCGATGGAGCAAAGATGCTAGAAACAGAAAGGCTGTGTTGTGATGTGATGAATCATGGTAGTTTCACTCAGTTTAGACAGCTGACACATGCTGTATGTTTAGACTGTACTTTCTATGGTGGGAAGCTCTTTCTTCTCCCCTTCACACAAGATCAGAGGTCTCAGTGTGGAGGTCAGATGCCGAGAACAATAAATCCTTTAGAATCCTTTGGATTTGGTTTCACTTGTAAACAAACTGCTCAAAATACAGCAAAAGTATCTAATTCAGATTATTTAAATGATGTGACTACAGGGTGACTACCATCTTGGAATAATGCATGAATCAGAATAATGGGAGGCTTTCCTGTTACTCCCATTCTGTCGACACTGCATGAATGATGCACTATTCCAGTATGAAATATAATGCTCACATTCAGTGCAGTTTAGAAAATGTCAGTGTTTAGATGCATAGCTTCCCCAAGCTTTGCGCCATCTGTGTCTGTGAGATAACACTGATGTAGAATCAGCCAAACAAACAATGTAGATCTCCCTCTTTAACAATTTGCATTGTCAGTTTTTGTTATATCTGTAGCTATGCTGCAGAAAACCCTGCTGTAATCCTCCTTGGACTAATCAGTGTAACAGTTTGATCAGTTAGGTCTGAGATTTCACTTAAAATGCTCAAACAAACAAACAAGCAAAGGAACAGAAGTATGAATAAAGATGCAAATACAATAACAAATGAAAAAGAAATATGAATGAAAGAATAAAATGACAAACAAAAAACAAACCAGCAAATAAAGAAATGAATAAGCACCCGGTCCTCCAGCAGAACAACACACAGGGTCAAAATTAATCTAATCAGCTGTGTCTAATGTATCGCATGTGATAGAAAAAAAAAAAAAAGCAAATGAAAAACAAAATAACAAAAGCAGAAAACAGAGGACAGAGCCACTCTTGACTTCGTCACAGGAGACAAAAACCTCTGTGTGTGAAATCGTGACTGTACCAGAGAGAGAAGTTTCCATTCAGAAGCAATGACCTTTCTGCACTCTGCAGTTCTGTGGTTGGGACCCCACCCTGGGTGATGCTTTGGATTTCTGTCCATTCCCCGCTGAGATTCCAGACACTTTCCAAAACCCAAAAAACAGACCAACTCCCTGCTCTGCCATGCCAAATGTTGCCATACTTCTGCTGCTACTGTAGAGCTCTGGCGTCCACCTCTGAAACTGGGTTATTCTCAGGGCATGTGGTGCCGTCAGTAAGTTTGGAGAAAATGACAAATTGCAAGCTTTTTTTTTTTTTTTCATTTGTTACTCACTCGCTCATTTGTTCTGGCCTTTCTCCACTTTATTTTTCCCCACTTTCAGCCAGTGCCTGTTTTGTACTCTTTATTTATTTATTTTGTCTGTGTACTTTATCTGTTTACCTGTTATCTGTCTTTCACGGTGTCAGTCTTAATGAGAGCCTCTCTTTTTGAATCTCAGCCTTTTTTTTTTCCTATTCATCTGTCTGTCGTGCAGTTTTATGCATTTGTGTCACTGCTCTGTCCCAGATGGAGCAGAAAAATGCTCCTCTCTTCCTCTCTGTTATGAATGTGAGTTACTAACGTGCAAGCAAATTACCATTTTGCAGATATTAACAGAAAGCATATTGTCTATGGCCTCTAATCAAGCCCATTTCAGTGCTGCTTCATATTTTCCATGTTTTGTCATTGTTTTTAATAAAAGTTTGTAGTTGCACAGCATGTTGTTGTTCTGGTTTGACCTCTGTATAATAGTAAACTTTCAATCTAAGTTCTCAAGGTCTAAACGTTGATTGAGGTCTCCTCAGGAGGAGATGTAATGGATTGTGTGTGTAAATGAGAGGTTTTGAGTGAGGTTTGGTGTGTCTTTGTTAGTCTGTGTGTGAGGAAAATATGATGCTGGTTAAACTCTAACCTCTCCCATCTCACACACACACACACACACACACACACACACACACACACACACACACACACACTCCCATCATGATGAAACTAGATGCAGAACTAAGCAACAGCTGATTGTTTCAGTATTTGAAGGTGAAATTAAACGAAAAGTTACTTTTTCCATTATGAGTGAACCTTATAATCGCCTCCACTGTCATCTGCCATTTCATTTATGGCTGTATTATTAAATGGTATTTAGATATTAAATCAAACTTTTAGTTTCCTTTTGGGATTTGGGGTTAAATGCATTCACTTCCACCCTTCTCTACTCTACATTTCTATTTGGCACTCAAAGGAAAGAAGGTTTCCACAAAAACAGCAGAGTCTATTTATTTGTTCAGGGGTTGACAGGGTTATTGATCGACACCAATGATTCAGCGTTTGTTTTTTTCACTATGAGCAATCAGTGTAGGAACAAGATTTCTCCACTCAGTGGAAATTCAAGACACTCCCTGTCTCTCCCACCCACCACCCTACTTTCATTTTCAACATTAACACGAAGGAGCACAGATCACAAACTACAGTTTAAAGCTACTCTGCTCCCGTGTTTCTGTTTCACAGAGGTACATACCTTGAAGTGGTAAACAGGCCGTAGATGAGAGGGTTCTTCTTGTCCTTCCCCTGGAGGATAAAGATGTCCTCTAGATGGAGAGAATAAGGAGAGGAGGGAGGGATGAGGAGAAGGACAGAGAGGGAGAATGAAGAGAGAAAAAGAGGTAAAGCTAAAGTTAAACCTTAGTAAAAATGACAAGTTACAACATTACTGGAAAAGTGTTTCACATTTTCATTCACTGTTGTACAGGTTTGTGTAAACCGGATGTGTTTTTGTATGTGTGCAGTGTTCATTAGTCTTTGTAAGTGTCTATGTTTGTGTGTTTGGGGGATGGTATTTGGTATTCATTACGTGAATGCCTGTGCGCGCATGTGTGTGTGAGTATCTATCAGTATGACTGCGTGACTAATAGCGTCGGGCGCGCTGGCAGCATGGCTGACTGGCTGCTTGTAATGAATCTGTAGCCATTAATAACCAGCCACAGTGGGAGAGCTGAGTGCTGAGTCCGCCACAGGAGAACAACACCTGCTGTCACACACACTAACACCACGCCTCAGCCTTCCCTCTTTATCCCGAACCCAGCGCATCACATTTGATATGTTTTTCTCACTTTGGCATTGCTTCGTCTGTGGTGCCTCACTCATTCAAATCAGGAGGAGTGTGGATTTTTTCGCTGCTTCCATCTGTCTTTAAAACGTGTTAACTCACAAACCACTGGTCCAAATTTGACTACTTCTTGTAAATGGTGTTTTAGCATTTGAACTTTAATTTAAACAAGATATATGAGGCATCAAGTACGCGATCTTGACATATTTTATTAAAGGGATCATGCTTTTTTGAGTCGCAGCTTTGATAAATGATGCTAATTAAAGCTTAATGTACTAACTTGGCACAAAAGCAACTGCATGTCAGAATCAATCAACTACAATGCTGGTAAAAATGATATTACTATAAAAAAATAGATCACACAAAAGTTTAATTAAAGCTGTCCTGCAGGATTTTGACCACTACTGGCACTATGGAGCAACACTTTGGTGAGAGTTTCACCTTTTTTTTTTTTTTTTTTTTTTTATCTTGCATTACCTGAGTTTCAGTTAAAGTCCATCAGTGTCAAACATCTTATATTTAACTTTGGTAGACTGGGATAAAAACACCAAAAGGGGTGTCTGAGATATTATGTGTAACATACAAACACAACTGCTTTTCCATTTAGTACACATGCTGTGGTTTCACTCCTTGGGGCTAATGAGTGTAATTTCTGAAATCCCAAATTACAATGGAAACGAAGCATGTCACAAACAGATGAAAATATCAAAGAACAGACTGACAGGAAAACAGACAAACAAACAGATGGAAACTCAAGAGACCAAAAAATGTCTTCTAAAAGTCTCTAATTTACAAACTCACTAACTAAACTAATTAAAAATTTAGCGTGTGTAACTGTTTGTTTACTAGAAGAGTCTACTCCTGACTTTCAAAAGGCCTAACTTCTTTACTCCCAGTCCGACTGACACAAACTAGCCCACAAATCCAGCCATCCGCACAAAACCCATTAATTGGTCAAATGGGGACCCTATAATCACAGGACAACTCAACACTGTAAAATCAGTAATGAGATATTTATGATATACAGTATGAGACACCACTAACCCCATTTTAACTGTGTGGGTGTAATGGATTTTGGGGCTGAGTTCTTCTGATACACAACATTCAAATGGTAGATTTTTTTAAACTCGTTTTCATCACAGTTAATCATATTTTCTGCGTTTTTTGTCCCCCATATTTCTAGTGCTGCTCGTTGTTGTATAATTCAGTTGTCTGCTGTCACAGCTCGACCTTAGTTTTCACAGTTTACTTGAATCACAATAAATCAAAGATATTCTGTTTTGCACTTTCATCTGAGATAAAGTGATGAAATGCTTTTCTCATCCCATCACATCCCATCACAACGGTGGAGAACAGAGCCCTTCGTTTCCTGTGCGGTGCGCTCTGATGATCTATAAATACATGACTTGACTTGGCTCCTCGGGTACAGTTGGCAAATAACTTTAAAAGTCTTAGAAACTCTATAAAAAGGTTTTAACCTAAAAGTACTCAGGTTGATGTGGAGAGGTTGAGTTTGGAGACCTTCGCAGCAGTAATGTTTGCAGAGGGATGTTTAAAACAAGGGGTTTGATGTGTCTCTACTTTTATTCTCCTATATTCCCTTTTCTTCTCTTTCCTGCTCCCTTATGCTCTGCTTTCCTTCCTCCTCTCCCACGCTGAGGCAGAGATGTTGCTGTGGCGACACAGACGACGAAGCGTATCACTATTCCCACATTCCTGTCGTTCCTGCTGCTTCAGGTGGCCTCCATGGAACTACAGCCCTGTAGGAAGCCTAATCTCATCTCATCTCATCTCTCTCTCACACACACACACACACACACACACACATTTGCCACACACGGTGACAGACATTGAACTACCTCCACAAACCAGTCAAGTTGCTGTTTTCATCCATGTCTGTCCAGACTCATGTAATATAAGTAGTGAAGACTTTAAAGGAATTTAATGGGGATTTGTGATACATGCATATATAAATAAATTAGCTTTGACTTGACTTTGTGTGTGTGGTTCTTGTTCAGTGTTATCTCTGCTTTATTAGTGGGTAAGTTCATTAAGACAAACAAAAATCCACGGCTGCCCGCAACCAAAGATTTTCCAACTAGTTGTTGCATGTTTATTATATTCATTTAACTATTTAAATATACGCTTTTAGGAGACATCAGAAAACAGGCTGAGAAAGAATGTTCTAAATAACACTGTTAGCACTGTGCTACAGCCGCCTGTTAACAATGCTGGCAAAAACAGCAATGATTCTGAATGTGTTAGAACAACCAGCAAGGAAACATTTGTTGATGTATTTCAAAACATCACAGAACGTATGAACTTGTAAGATCCACACAATAACTTATACTGAGACTTTTAAATATACATGTTACAAGCACACACGAAGGGAGCAGCAGCGACACCGGAAAAAGCGGTAATGATTCTGAATGTGTTGTAAAAACCAGCAAGGAGACTGTCTGAACGTTTACATGCTAAGTGGCCAACATTAGGCCCTTTACCCTCTCGAAATGATCATACACTTTGGATTTCCTGTCCAGCATATGTAATTACTATGTAATCACTGCAGGGATCAGCTGTGGAAACGACGCCACTTTCTGTGGAGTTTGATTTTTTTTTTTGTATGTTGCTGCAAACAAGCCACAAATTCTTAACAATCCACTGCAATGGGATGGACATGAGGTCACAGTGACCTTGACCTTTGACTTTTGACGACCAAAATGCAATCAGGTCATCCTTGAGTTCCAGTGAACGTTTGCACCAAATTTGAAGAAACATAATAAAGCTATAAGAGCATGGCCACATGCTCGCATTCACACACACCACAATGTTAAACTGCAGTGACCAAAGGAAACACATGAGCACACACTCACACACACAATCAGCAGGATCCTCACGGAAGAGAAGAGAGGACTATGGGTAGTCTCCAGCCTGCAGCGTACACATTGCTCGCTCCTTACATCCCCCCTTAATATATCGCTCCTTCATTATTAAATTTTCTTTAGCACTTCATTTTTTGTCTTCTTCTTGCTTTTAAATTACAATGCAGAAGTCTTCTTTGCGCAGTTATCTCTCCTTACCTCTGTTCCTGTCCTCTACCGCTCCATCTGTATATCATTCCTCCATCTTTTCTCACTCCTCCTCTCCACTTTTCTTATCATTTCTAGCTGGTTTTTGTTCCTGCTTACATCTTCCAAAAAGTACCCCACTGTCTCCAACTCCTGTCATTAATCAAAACTTTTATCATCTCCCCATTTTCATTTTTCTCTCCCCTTCTACTTGTCTTAAAGGTTTTCTCTTTTTTTTTTTCTTTTTTTCAGTTGGCAGTTCTGCTTTATTACTCTGGATGATATATGCTATATGGTGAATGCTTTCATCCAAAGCACCTCAAAGTTTTTCAAAGAAGGGATGAACCAAAAGAAGGGCATAGGAAGATTTACATCTAAACCTGAAGACTCCCTGTAAACCTGGTGGGAACATGTTTCCTCTGTGATCGGACTGTAATCAGACAGAACAAAGAACAGATAAAAACCCATTTGTAAGTGCAGCCAAATATGCACCCAGCCTCTAATCATTCAAACAAGAAATGCAGAGGCGGTCAGAACCATATTTGGCCATGTTAACGACAAAGTGCTGCTGATGTTTGTCAAACAGTTTCACAGACGTGCAAACCTTTGTTAGATGTCTAGGTTCCAAATAATGACCTGCAGATGTCAGAGAAATTTACAACAAGACGTCAACATAAAATCAAACAATTCTAGAGATTAGCTGAACTATCTTTACTGTTAAACCAGGACAGAGCTCCAGTTAAAAGTACACAAACGTTAGTCACAGCAAAGTGAAAAGAAAGAGTCCTGCCTTTAAAAAAAAAAAAAAGTAAAGTAAGGTTGTAAACCAGGTTGTAAACAATAAATTCTGAGGTTAACACCAGCATCTTGTAGGTGGGAGCATAACAGCTAATTGAGCATAAAAGTACTGACAGCTTCTTGATCTGAACTACATTTTGGGGGCTTGTTTGCCTTTGTTTGACAGTTCACAGTAGAGACAGCTGGTGAACATGGAGGGAAAGAGGGATGGATGTCAGGCAACAGAGGTGATACCTGCCCAGGTAATGAAAACCATGATCAGAAATGTTTATTTAGTTTGGGTTTTTTTTTTCAGGTTTCTGTTACAATGATAAGATTTTTAACAAGACTCACAGTGTGTGAACTTTGGTAATCCCAGTAGGGGAAAACATTGAGTCCCTGCCTTGTGCTTCAAAGTTAGTCAAACTCTCTTTCTTCTCAGCGCCTCAGTGTGAATTCAGCTCCTCGTGAAAACATAGTTAAACTTTGGGAGACACAGCCAGAACAACATTTTTCTTTTTACAGACTTTGAAGAAGACATCTCAGTTATTTACAGCTCAGGTTGGCAAAAACTCACTCTTAACGTCCCTGTGACAAGTTTAAATCAGGGCTGATTTATTGCTGTTCCACCTCTGCTTGATTTATTAAGCTGTAGTGTCTTTAATGCCATTAATCTTTTAACAAGGGGGGGAAAGCAAAACATACACAAATTCATCACAAACACTGTGAGTGTAGGAAATATGAGCTCAGTCCGCTTCTGTCTGCAAAATTCTCTGACCAGGCGAACCGAGGTGAACGCTTAATCATTTTCTAAGCTGAAGCAGGAAGAGGTGCTGAATTAAAGGGTTATAAATACACTTTAATCATGTTGCAGCCATAGGAAACATCGTGTCTTCTTTTCTTTTGTCCTGTTTTATCTTTCTGACCACATCATCTTTCTCTTTCACCCGTCAGACAGCTGGCCACCATCTCACACTAACAGTAATCACTCGTTCTGAGTTGATTTTCTTTGTCTCTTTCTCAATCTACTTCCCCTTTTTTATTTCTGTCTCTTATCTTTTCCTCAGGTGCTCATCCCCCGTCCCTTTCCGCTCAAAAAATCCACCTGGACTTCCCAGGATCCCGCTGGGCGTCTCTCGTTCTCTTTGTGTCTCACTATTGCTGTCCCCTCCATCCCTCCCTCCCACTATCTCTCCTTCCTTCCATCTCCCTGTCCATCTGTCTGTCTGGCCTATTTTCTCTGGAGAATTATTCTTGTGTCTACTTCTCTAAACAAAAGGAGGCTGTTTCCCCCTGAGGGAAGATAGTCTTGTCTAGCCCGCAGACCTGCAGCCTCAGCCCCTATCTTTCACCTCCTCCTCCTCCTCCTTCTTCTTAATTGTCTGGCCATAGCCCCAAGGCGGACTCCCCTAACCTCCTCATTTCTCCGCTGTCCCCTCTTTCCCTCCTTCCCTGCCTGCCCAGCCACCCTGAGTGCCAACATCTACCTCCCCCCTCCTCCTCGTCACCTTTCTGACCACACTCCATATCTTAATTTCTTTCTTGCCATCCACAGTAATTTGCCAATAATAGCCCTGCCTCCATTTTGTCTGGTCCTTTAACCCCCTCAGCTATTGGCCCTATTCCTTTTGCCGCACATCTATTTTCTCCATGACATGTTTTTTTTCCCCCTGTAGCCACTGCTGTTATCTCCATCGTGATGTCTCTCTTAGTTGTAGCATTTATGTTCAGGCTGAGATATCCATTTTGAAGATGCCTGCATTTTTCCATTTAACTGTGTGGACACCTTTTTATGGGGATTTTGTTTTTTCAAGATAAAAATCATCTGTGTAACTGACCAGCACATCTAAAAAGATATAAAAATAACATACAGTGAATCATTTTGGAAGGAAACTTTCAGTGTTATGATTTAGTGATTCAAAAATGAAGATAGCGATATATTTAGAAAGAAAATATTATCTGTATTTCTACTTTTAATAACTTTAAGACCGGGAATCTAGCCAGCACTAAAACGGCACGTGGCCAAACTAATAATTTACATCATGTTTTTCTAAAAAGTCTCACACTTCACTTTGTGCTGTTAAATGTGTTTCCTCAGTAAACTCTACATTTCTTCCACATCTCCTCCTGGTTATTTTCTCCTTCCTCCCCTCCTCTCCCCTCACTCTCCGCTCCATCCTTCCCTATTAACACCATTCCCCTCCTTCCCTCCCCTCCCTGTCTCCATCCCATCATCTCTCACACCCTTTTAGCATCACTTCACCTCACTCATCCCGTCCATGTCCTAGGAGGAAAGCCTTTTGTCTGGACTGTTGTATTTCCTCCTTCATAAATATCACATCTCTTTTGTCTGTCTCCTCCCTTTGTGTCCATTGATTGCGACTTTTTTTTCACTCTACACTCCTTGGTAGCACTTACACAAATCTTCTACACTGGTAGAGAGATGTAAGGAAAAAGTGCTGCTTGGTGATCACTGAGAAGCTTTCTTACTTGTAAAACTTACTTTCTTCACGTCTTCTCTCCTGGATTTCCACACTAATTAGCCATCTTATTTCACTCTATATAGCGAAAATGTGTCCTCCCTTGTGTCACTTTCAGGGTACCGTAGCTCAAGGGGAATATAGAACAAGTGATAGAGGGGAGGCCGTACCAGAAATTTGCATAGCAGCAGGCAAATTCTGCCTATGCTAATGCAATTTCCACTTTAGAAGTCTTAAATAACCTTTAAGTAGCAGCCACTTCTCTTAATTTTTCTTTTTTTTTTTTTTGTTGTCGTCTTTTATTTTGGCCAGAGCTCCTCTCTCCTCAGCGTTTCTTCATCCTCCATTTCTAACTTTCCTCCATTTCTAACTTTATTTACTTGCCCGACCCTGAAGCAAAATTTCTATCCACTTTCTCTTCTTAATCAGCTATTCCGCCCCTCTCCTCCTCCACCTTCTCTTTCACAGTGTGAGAGCAATAACACTTTGATAACATCTTCTCCTCTCCTCCTCACGTTCTCTTTCCCTCCTCCTCTTAACCACTGCCCTTATCTTCCTGATCTCCACCTCCACCTCTATCCCTTCCTGAGTCCTTCTGTTGTCTCAACACCTCGTGCTAAAACCTCAGGCCTCTTCTTAACTGTCCTACCTACTTCATCTTTTCTCGTTCCCCCTTTTTCTCAGCCTTCCTCCTCTGGGCAGCAGCCCCTCTGCTCCCTCCTCTCCCTCCTCTATCTTTGTCCTCTGTTTCTCCTTCTGACAAACTGGGCTTCCATTCAAGTTTTTTCTCACAAGCTACGATGGATTAGAAAGGCTGAATGGAGGCGTCAAAACATGTTTTCATAGCCCCTTTAAACAGAATATGTTTTTGTTGATGAGGTAATTACGACACAAATAGTAGAAATACATTTGTCAATTTAATCTGACAGGGTTGGGCGTCCTGGTGGCTCAGTCATATGTGTAGACCCTCTATCCTCAGTTCACACATGGATTTTCACCCTCCACTCTCTCTCTCTTTTTTTTTTTTTTTTTTTTTGTTTTGACATTCTTGGTCTCTTACTATTGTTCCCTGAAGCCAAACAGCCACAAAGGCGATACAATCGACCCACAGAATGGGGCAATTTTGGAGTTAAAAAAAGCTCAAAAGTGGTTTTGAGGCAAAAAAAAAAGCTGGCTATGAAACATCAGCTTCCCTGAATGTCACACCTGCTGTCCCTGAATTCAACTCCCATCAGTCATGGTTGAAGGGTCAATAGCTAGAGCATTAGAGATACACTGAGTGCATTTTATCACCAAGAGAAAATATGGGGACACTGAATGGCAAGAATGTGCCCGATACTAATTTAATCTGTAAAAAAAAAAAAAAAAAAGATGTAAAAACAAATTTGTCCTCTTCCACCTCGTTTTTATTCTGATGTAACTCCTATCCTTTATACAGTCCTCAACTGCTCCAGTGATATCCTTCCAAACATAAATACTCTTTCTTTCTCCCCTACACTTTTCTCCATACTTCCCTTCATTTCCGACATTAGTGGATGATGTAATGACGGGGACGTGGGTGCTGTCTTATGTCTGGAACACTGAATCTTACACACACACACGAAAATAGATGACGAAAATGCCTGAAAATACTCCACTGTCACCGGTATCATGACACTGAGTCCGGCCACAGAGGGCTGCCTGTCTCCAGCTCTAAAACCTCATAGCATGCCTGTTCTCCAACAATAACAACAACCACAACAAGGACAACAGCAGTAAACAGCAGAAAATGCTTCTCATGAATTGAACTTTTCACCAGAGGAGAATCTGAGTTGTTTGAGCTTCAACGGGCAGTGGGAAGAACGTTTGTCCTGAGAGAGAAAACAGTAAACATGAACCACCTCCACCCGACTGCTTGGTTTTTGAATAATTTTGGCTCAATGAGGCTTCACGTATCATTTCACACAACAAGTGACATCGAGACAACGAGAACCAGACACATTACCAGTGAGCCTTATGAAAGTGAACGCAGCCCTCTGCTGCCCTCGACACAAACTGAACAATAACCTCAAAGCAATCCTGTCACATGAGTCAGTCCATGTGGCAATCACGGACCACATACTCTGTTCAAAACAACTGTGAGGGCGTTCGAAAACTTCATTAAACATGTGGGTAAACAACTACAAACATACACTGAAACAGAGGTGGGTAAAATATTTACAACAAGTCCTCTGAATTAAACAACAAAATACGCTGTTTGTAACTGTCCTTTAGAAAAACCCACAGAAGTGTTTTCTGATCGGACGCTTAACAGGATGGACCCTTATCAGAAAAACAATATTATCTGATGTTTTATAATGTGACAACTCTGTGGTTACGGTTAAGGTTATAGAATGATCATGGTCATGCTTAAAAAAAATACAGACAGCCTGTCGGCTGGAAATGTTGGAAACAGTTTCCAGTGTTCAGTTGACCCAACTATCCACCCCAACCTCCTCCCTATGTGGACTTTATAATACTCTATAATAATGTCACCTGACTTCCTCCTTTGCTCCCATCACAATTTACCACAGCCACTAGAGGGCTTTAACCCTTGAATGTCTTTTTTCGAGGGAGGACAGTCTCACTTTTTAATGACTGTAATTCATTAATCACATTTTATCGGAGGACTGTTTACTTTCACTCATTGTCAAGCTGTGACACCTTCTGTATTATTTGTGCAGTTTAAGATGGATTTGTCCCACATGGTATCAGATTTTTTTTCACCTGTTAAAACAGCAACAGCGTCACAGCAGACAGGAACTGAACCCAAATACTGCTGCTTTTCGTGTGTCTTTGTGTGCTACTGTAATTGTGAACACCCACACTCACAAAGTTTGGTACCCGGTGTTTCATTTGAACACAGGTGATTGATTTCCTTCATGTTTTCTGTAACTGAGAAGCCTCAAAATGCTCTGCCAAATTGAATCACTGTAAACGTTTCACACATACACACACGTCCAGGTGGCATCCACCGCTTTGCTGCTATGAGGGCCCCGCAGACCGTCAAGGGTTTATGGGATTTGTAGTGTTTCTGTGTGGCAGAGCGTGGCATAAACACAACACTGACAGCATTCTTAACCTGATGGGTTAATCTCCTGTATATGGGTTTGTGGTTTTGAGTGTGTGTGTGTGCTTTGCAGGGTGTTCACAAACAAATTTGTATGCACCCTTATCAGAAGTGTAAAATGTGGCCACAGTCATGCTGGCTAGAGATGTTTATGCTCCTGACAAGTCAGAACTGTCTTGTGTACACAGACAGCCTGAAGCTCCAGTACATGTATGAACAGCTCAAAAGCCGTGGGTGTGTGTGTGTGTGTGTGTGTGTGTGTGTGTGTGTGTGTGTGTGTGTGTGCATTCAAATGTTTATTTTGCATGTGCGTGTCTGAGTAGGGGTTTGACTATATGAGAGAAACAGTTTATGAGACAGTTTATGATCTGATTTACTGTATGAGACGTCCTGTATGTGTTTGCACAAAAAGTAATTCTGCGTGTGCATATGTGTGAGTGTGTGTGCGTTTGGCAAACAGAGGAGTCATGTCGTTTATTCTGAGAGTCCTCTGTTTACAAAACAGCAGAGATAAGAAACCAGTCCTGTCTCCACGAAGCTTTTCTCTCTGTTTCTGTGTGCTCATTCTGCATGTGTTGAATGCCTTTTCTCTGAGAGCAAAACCTCAGGCCATCTGTGGAGACTGTTTGTCTGTTTGCACAACACCAAAAAGAGGATACAATACAAATGGTCAGATGAAAAATTGTTGGTTGTGTCTTAACAGGATGGACCTCTTCATGGAAAACAACAGCAGTCCAAATCTCTGGTGAGTGCAAGTGATGAAGGGCTAACACCAAGTTGTGTGTCTCTATCTGTGTAGATAGCAACTTGTGAGCTTACCCTACCTGCCATGTAAACGCCTATGTCTCCACACCCCCCCATTATGTAATGCAGGCCTTTTGTTAAATATCTGTCGTCACTAGACGGAGCTGACACGATTGTGGGTTCAAGTCCCAGACAGAAGCACTGACAGCAGAGTGGCGCAGCGGAAGCGTGCTGGGCCCATAACCCAGAGGTCGATGGATCGAAACCATCCTCTGCTAGTAGCTTTCTCTTTTTTTTTATTGACAACTGGGTATGTTTTGAATAATTAAAGGGGCACCGCAGCAATTTAGTACAGCACTTCTTTAAAGATGAAGGAATTGTGAGCTGCACTGAAATGAACCAGTGATTTCAACACCTACAGCCATATGAAAGTCACAAAGAGCAGTTGCAGGATGCAAGTGTTTATCAGGTTGAACATTATTTTCATCCTACTGCTGTCAGTCACAGGATATATGTGACAGATGTTTTTAATTAAAAAACATAGCTGTCTGCGACACCAATGGTTAATTCTACGTGCACTTCTGGATTCAGTGACAGAGGAAAGTGGAAGGGGAATCCAGGAAAGTGAGACAGTGTAAGGAGAGTCTTGAAGCATTGCATCGGTGCAGGCAAATGACGGCTTCACCACTGAGCAAACCCCTACCTGACAGACTCAATGAGGCAGCTCATAGAGTCCTCTGCTCTTACTACTTCTGACTGATTCACAGTACATAAACATGTATTAGCTCAGTGTTGTTGTTTTTGTTGTTTTTATATTTTGTTTTGTAGTTGTGCAGTTTGGTGTTCAGAATCCGTAACGCGAATCACTAATTAGTCAGGTGTTGTGTTATAAAATGGAGTGTATGTTTTATAGTTTTGAAACATAACCATACTTTTAGGTCTACACCCTGCAGCTATTTGTGTTTCTCTAATTTTAGTGAGCACATTAGAACAAGGGCACCTTTAGTAGGTCAGTTGGTGGGTTATTAAGTGATCCTACTCTGCTGACGCTGAAGGTATCCAAATGCTGGTTGCCATAACAAGACGAGTTTCTCGTGGTCAGCCATGTTGATTGTTTATATTTGGTTTTGTTAATCATGGAACATACACAGAAATTCTGAGTTTGTTTTTTTATCTTTGAAATTTCCAAACTCTGATATGAATGGAAGGTAGCGTTCAACCCTCCTCACCTGGTATATGTCCATGTCTTTCAAATACCATGGCCCAAGCTGTAATTGTAGTAGTAAACACAATTTGTACTAATTTAGGGATTTCAACTTTGTTCTGCAGCTTCATCCCCCCCCCCCCCCCCCTTCTTTCTGTTTCTCTGTATCTCTTTATCATTGTCTCAATGTTCATGTCAAAGTAGTCTCAATGGGCACTGTTGTGTTATTGAAAAGCAATTTTTGTGCCGCTGACATTATTACGTTGTTGGAAATCACTGTATAAACAGTGACCGTGAAGCCCCAGTGGCCTAATGGATAAGGCACTGGCCTCCTAAGCCAGGGATTGTGGGTTCGAGTCCCATCTGGGGT
>JBBMJY010000012.1:7469027-7486628 GCA_037833715.1 Toxotes lorentzi | reverse complement strand
CCTAATGGATAAGGCACTGGCCTCCTAAGCCAGGGATTGTGGGTTCGAGTCCCATCTGGGGTGACTGACAGCAGAGAGGCGCAGAGTGGAAGCGTGCTGGGCCCATAATCCAGAGGGTGATGGATCGAAACCATCCTCTGCTATTGGTGTTTTATCAGCAGCTATGCTATTCACATGATCCTGTTTGGATCATCTGTGTTGCCATCTTGATCAGAATCTTATAGCTTTCAAATGCTTTACAACCGTGGAGGCGGGTGACTGTGCATCATACCTACAGTACATAGTAATATGTTCATTACCACTGATATGTGTGAGGACACTAACCGCCAAGAGTGTAGCACGAGTTTACAGCTGAATGCAAAAGTTCACAGCTGAATGCAAAAGTTCACACTGACAAACACAGAGAGTGCACTGTCACAGAGGCTAACATCCTAATACACATCAAAAACTCACACCTACATAGATCTGCTCCTGAGGGTACACACACACACTCAGAGCCAACCGGAGGATACTGGCGCGAATCCCCGATAATGAACAAACCCACAGCAACTGAATGTTGAGGCCAGTTGCCGTGGTTACCAAGGCTGAGGCATGAAGACGAACCCAAGGTGACCGTCAGGGCTGTTGATCACCGTGGTAACAGTGGAGCCATGCAGACACGCTCACAGACCGAGGCTGTGGTTGAACACATTTAAGTTTCTTCAGTCTGCCGACTGTCCTTTGTCACCTCAAAATATCTGAGCAAGAACTTCCTGCTCCTTGTGTAAACACAAGTGCACACATACTGGCTGAGTATTTGAACTCAATCCCTCTTTAACGAGGCAATCAGCGGCAGAGCTCTACGGGTTTGTAATTGAGCAGTGGTTGAGGCCTGGTGGATGTGACTGGTTTTACTGTGCATGTATTGCTTTTGTTTGTTTGATGCGTGTGTGTGGACTCACGCAGCTGGTCGAAGTGTGTCTGCAGGCCGTCTGGTCCTGGGACTGAACACACCATACGGGCCTTCTGGAAAGTACTCCACTTGTTAACTAAACTCCTCTGGCCTCCGATGTCATTCTACACCAAAAAATAAGAAAAAGAATTCAAATAAAAATATCAGGCGACTCTAGGTCAATCATCATGAAACCTAAAATTACTTTTATATCATAACTGAATTTCAAATAAACTGCTGTGAAATCCAGCACACTATTTAATATACAAATTCTCTAATGAAAGTCTCCTGCAGAAATGATTTTCAACACATTTCTCAACTTTTGTTCAACGCGTGAACACACACATATAACTGCGAAACAAATATTCCTGCAAACACACAAACAAAGTCATGCATGTCTCTACATATCCACATAAAGAGGCATACAGTACAAACTTTCAGAGGGTATCACAGCGGAGCAGAAGATACAAGAAAACGCAGCGATAGTAACAAACAAATAAACAGTCCCTTAAACACAGACTTTGAAAAGCGTATCTATATGAGCCGGCTGGAACATCCAATCACAAACAAGCATACTTTTTACGTAAACACACACACACACACTGGCCAGCACGTACGAACTCTACCTGTTCAGGCAAATGTTTATGTAAACTACATGCAGACAGTTTCTGACATGAGAACACAAACACATAGAACCTTGTCTCTGACCTTCTCTAACAAACGTACTCCATACCTTGCACACACGTGCCACCCTGGAGTAGAGCACCTTCCCAGCGGCCCCTTCTGCCTCCTGAGCGCGCTCGGTGAAGAACACGTAGACCTTATCATCTTCTGGGTTATCAGTTTCAGACAGTGGCGCTACCCGCACAAACTGGGCATCTGGAGAAAGATGCACACACACATACACACACATAAAAAGATTACAAAGCAACTGTAATGTAATCCTACTCTTTCTATACGCATGTAACATGCATGTAGAAGTGCACGAGGAAAACAGAGGCAGAGCAAAAGGATGATGGCACAACTGAATTTTTGACCTGCAGAGAGTCAACATGTATCTTGTTGTTATCAACAGCAGACGTCAACACACTGTCCTGATAAAAAACACCAACTGGGAGTGCAGGAGATGGTTTTAGAGATGCTGATTTAGAGCAAAAGATATTCTGTTTAGTTCAGAAAATTCAGTCTACAAAACAAGAAGTAAAAGATGGTTGTTATTGAATTATTACATTGATTTTTATTTTCAAAGGACCAGCGAAAACTGAACTTTCAGCACATCAGTTGTTAGAAGTGCTCCATGGTTTGAACATGTTATAAAGAAGGCAATCAAGTCAAATACAGGGTAGTGTATGCATTTTATTGGGTGTTTTCTGTCTGAAAAACGGTTGAAATGAAACATTAACATTTGCTGATTTCTAAATGGATCTAGGACCGTGCATCTCAGCAGAGCAGAGATTTCTGTATCCACAGTAGGTTAGAGATCAATCTTCAAAAGTTTCAAAAGTAAGGATTTTCTTTAACTTTCTTTTGGTTTTCTTCAGTTTTTTTTTTTTGCACTTACCCTGCAGCCAGGTGGAATCGTACTGCTCAGTGCGGATGACGTGACGGCTGCCGAGACTGCGGAAGAAGGCTGAGTCCCTGCTCATGAAGTCTGAGGTGATCCCAGCATACAGCTCTCCATCTTCACAGAATAACAAACGCTTTATTATTATTATTATTATTATTTTTGGTTAAGAAATTAAGTAAATAGGAGACATTAAAAAGCTATTAATAATATATACATTACAGGATAATTGTGCAAATATTTGTGCAAACAATACAGAAATCTTATAGTGCAACTCCAAAAGCGATGATGTACAATGTACAGTATATGGAAAAACACACACTAAAAACAATGTAATAGTTTTATATATGTTACTGCTACTTATACTATCTCAATAGTACAGACATACACTTTGAGTATAACTAATATGGAAAGTGTAACAAAGAGCTGGTTGGGTAAAGTCATGTTACTGATTGTTAGGATACATTTTGGCCATGGTTTTTATTATCATATTTACAAATGTTCCTGACTGCAAACCACTCATGTTGCAAAAATAAATGATAAATGATTTCAGTGAAAGTAGAAATCATGTTCAGCTGCCACACTATGAAGATGTTATGGGAAAAAAGAAAACCAAAACATCCAATCTCTCAAATGAATCGCAGTACAACCGAATCAGTAGCATGTTGATTTCTCTGCATCGCACAGTGTTGCAACAACAGACCCACACTTTGTTCAGTTGTTTGTTTGATTAAATGACTGATTATACACATTCAGATGATTCTTTTCTGCACACAGGTTGTCTTTTTCTCAGAAAAGAAACTGGATGTACGATCATCCACACCTAGCTACAAGCTCACAGACGTGCTATCGCTCTTCTTGAAACTGGAAGTTGAAACAGATGGTCAACTTACCAACGACAGCGGAGGCTGTTTTCTGGAAAGGATCGTAGGGACATTTCCCTTTCCCACACTCAGTCTGGCTGTACGAGAGAGTCTGGTGCTCTGACTGGCAAAGAAAACAGAGACAGAGGTCACTCAGACAGGGAGGTAATAAGCTGGACATCAGGAGGCAGACAGGAGGCAACAAGTTGTTTGGACAGACTGACAGGCCGTGACTCTCTTTGATTAATTCTTTAATTCATAAATTCTTTTATTCATACACTAATCCTGTCAAATAGGCAGAAAGATTTTTTTAGCCAGCCGAACCAACCTGCCACACACACACACACACACACACACACACACACACACACACACACACTCCCACACACACACACAGAGTTAATAAGGGGGTAATAGGGCTAAGTGGAAGGATCTGAAAATGTGTGAAGTCCAGTCTTAAACCAGTCAGCACCACCAGCTCCTCTAAGCACCACGTCTGAACCTCTGCTCTGATCTCACATGGCCTTTCATGGGATTAGTCATTAGCTGAGACACACACACACACACACACACACACATAGACGCACACTGCTGAAAGGCATGTATGCAACCTCTAAAAACTAAAATGCAGGAATGCACATACCCACACACATATAAAAGCCCACACAGTCTCTGACCCCACACTCACACAACTGCACAAATGGCACAGGTTTAAACCTCACACACATGCATATGCACACACTCATTATTGAGGGAATTTAAAACCATTAACCTATTTCTGCCAAAATGATAACCCACATGTGTCTAAAGGATGAGAAATTACCAACTAATCAGTGGGGTATAAAGGAAACACACATGGGCTCTAGAATTACATTTACATTATATGTGACATAAAAATGTCAAATAAAAAAATCTACAGTGTCCAGTAGCCCCCAGACTGAAACCTCAAGGACAAAAGGTACATTGTGTATATTATAGACAGATGGCACAGGGTGAACCCTGGCAGATATATGGGCATAGGGGCAGACACCACACATGTGCTGTTTCAGCCGGTGATAGGCCTGGGTATGGGGGCTGGGAGTCAGAACACACACACACATACACATACAAACACACACACACACACACACACACACACTGGGCGGTGGGTGGCAGGAGCAGAAGTATGCTCTGCAGTCAATTTGGTTTATGTAATATTACAATGTATGAACATACGTCTGAAGAAGCTTGACATTAGCTTGCAAGCTAGTTAGCTTAGGAGCTACAACAGTTTGGATATGGTGGGCAGGAGGGGCCAGTTACATCCACTGAGAAATCATCCTGCACTACTGTTATATTTGGAGGTGCACTGGGGGAGATTTAAAAAAAAATATAGTATATAGTATTGATAAAATAGTATAGTATAGTATAAATAAAGTGAAAAATCTGACACATCACCATATGTGATTAGTTTTATGCCAAAACCACCACAGTGCTTGCATAACACTGAATGTGTTGCTTTGACGGCTTGGTCCACTTCGCCACTAAACCTATCTTGGCATTTTCTCTCACTCTCCTGCTTATTTATTCTTCACCAACAGTGAATGGAAATCGTAAAGTGCTGCTATAAAGTGCTGCTAGAAGTGAAATCTTTCGCAAGTTAAATCAAATTTATGAAACACAGTGCTGTTACTTTGGTTCAGTGATTCTTCTTCCAATCACTGCAGAGGGACCACTTTTCAGCTAATTAAGTGGCTAAAGAGAAGGATCATTACCCGCTGGAAGACGCCGGTTGCTATAAAAGCACAGCGGGGGTTGAAGGCCCCGGTGCCACACACGTACAGGTGAGTCTGATTGAAAGGCTGCAGAACTCGCAAGAAGTTAGCGCACTCCAGCTGCACAAAGAGAGAGAGACACACAAACAGACAGAGGAAAACAATGTGAGAAATAATGAAGGAGTATTTTGTATCATTGTTTCATTGCATATTTACAAGAAGCCATGATGAATTTCATTGAAATAACATCATCTAAAACATGAATGGTTCTCTGCAGGTTCTTTTGTGTAAGTGAAAGTTAAACTTTGCCCACACAGAAAGCCCATGAAGCTCTCCGGCTACCCTGAACTCAACACCAAAATAGGCGCCTTCAGTTTTTGCATTTGACTGATGCATTTGCCCGATGAGCATCACCTGTTTCTCTTCTCTTCCCTGTCAAAATCTGTCCATTTTGTCCTGTGCACGTCATTTCGTTTGTCTGAATAAATCTCGCTAACCTTAATTCTGATATCATCGCCAGCATCTCTCGTTTGTTTATTGTTCCCAAATGAATCAGATTCATTCAACTTCAGTTCCGCTCTAGATCATAATCTATCATGCAACTGTCTTGTCTTGTCTATTGTCAGACAGTGTCTGTGACAGTTTCTTGTGTGGTAATATGACACTGCAGCAGGCACTGAAGAAAGGATGTAAAAAGCTAATATGAACCTGACCTGTAAGCCACTGATCCACATCTGTGTGGGATTCTGTGTAAATATACTTCCTTCCCTATGTGACTTTAAAGCTAATTGCTTGTATTAATAGACCCAACAGTTACTGTGGTACACATTGCTTTGCTTATGCAATCTTGAGTGTTTTTTCATGTATCTGTACGTGTGTGTGTGTGTATATGTATTGAATCACCTCTGGATCCTTCCCAGCCATAAGACATTCTTGGACACGGTCCGGACTAGCTGGCCAGTACAGCTGCAGAGCGTGAGGGGGAGAAATAAAGAAAACAAAGAGGGAGAGATAGAGATTTAAATAATGTTTTTATTGCTCACTCTACATTTCCGATAAAAGGCTTTTGGCATCGGCAGGTGCTTTACGAGGAAGTGAGGCAGGGAGTGACAGCAAAACATGACTAATCTAGAAGAAAGAGACCAGGAGGAGAAGAGGGTGATTTTAATGCCTCTTGTGTAGTGTCCAAACAGTGAGGCAGCTTCAGCGAGGAGGAAATAAAAACCAAATGGCAGCATCGCTGAGTCTTGATGACGAGCCAATCTGTCAGAGCAGCGGTGATAGTGGCTACATGACTAATTAATTCACTGTTGGATTTGGACTTCAGGGTATTTGGTTACAGATACAAGTGCACATTAATGCTGTGACTGTTTTTACATTGTACAGAGGAATCAGATTTTTTTTTTTGACTGAATTATCACATCCCTGGTTAGATTTCTAATAAATGTAAAACATAATCATAAGATCTTCTTTGATATAATTATTCATGTGATTACAACAATTCCAGCTGTGCCAGCTGAAGACTCTACGGCGTTGATGCTGTTTAATCCTGGTCAAAGAGGACGTTTGAGCGCACCAAGTTTATGGATCCAACCTGACCCAAACAAGATTCCTGTTCCAGTCATGCTTCTCTAACCCACTTCTCAGCCATTTTAGATATTCTGTCTAACATATGTCATGTTTTTATTGGACCCGACATGATCTAAGAAGAATCATGTTCTGTCCCTATTATGTTAAAAGAGCAGCGCTCCAGCTAGGGAGCAAAAATATTGGATAATTTGTTTTGGTTAGACAGTTTGCCCACACAGCGGCCTACACACATGCCTTGTGTCTTTTTTTTTATGACATCAGCCAACCCACAGACCAGTTCATTATACTTTATATGTTCTATATTTTTTATATGTGGGCTCTTTGTCTTTTGTGTCACTGCCAAAGAATTCAATTAATGACACTGTTCCAACATGCAGTTCCTCCAGCCTCTGTCACAGAGAAATAAGACAAGCAATGGACCCTGTCAAATATTACAAGCAAAGTGGAGCTTTTTGTGAAGGCCTGAAACATATTAGAGGCAGAACATTGCCAAGTGCCATGTGTTTGTTAATCCATGTTTTTAAAATGTCTGAATCACTGTTTCTGAATAAAATTCACAGGTTGTTTCAGGTCCTCTTTGCTTTGGGCCTGTGTAGGTTTGTTTGTGGTGGGTTCAGGTAAGATAATTTACACCCATGAAAAGATTAATTTCTGATCAGAAATGGATGAACTTCACCAATGGACTGTGAAGAGAGCGAGAGAAACAGATGAAGCGCGAGAGAGGGAGAGATAGTGAAGGAGAGAGGTGAGGCTTGGTGTCAGATGGCAGCTACATGACTAACCTAAATATTTCCCTGAGTCAGTCATTTCCTCAGGGACCTCAATGGCAAAGTAGAGATTGAATGGATATGATAGGTGATCGTCCACACTTATCTCTACATCAGTTTACTAAAGAAAATGAGGGAACTTTACTTTTAGTTCACAATAGTGAAAGGAATGAGATACATGATCTGTGCATGGATGTTGAGCCTAATGGAAAACTCTCTTTGAATTTATCTAGAAAATGTGACACCAGCTCCCAGAATGTGATCAATAACAAATGAGTGCATTTAGGAAACAATTTCTGGATGGCCAGTATTTGTTCCCTGATGTAGTCATTCCTGCAGAGCCCGGTGCAGGCCGAGGCGATCAGATTAGATTAGGCCGCGTCCCCCCTTATCTCGAAATACCAACTGACAGGAACATGGACCACCACGAGAGGATTCTCACCAGGTAAATACTTTGGTTAATGGAAATACATCCCTCTGTGAAAAGCATGCTGGTTGACAGATTATGCAATGTAAAAGGAGAATGTGGGTTTATGCAAAACAAGACTTTCATTAATCAAACAAGGAAAAAATGTGTTAAAAGAAAGAAAATGAAAATAGTGGAAGTGGTGAGAATGAGTTAAGAAGAAATATGCAACAAAAAGCCACAAACGCACACTCAAACCCTCAGACCCTTCATGTAATGTGGGTTTCCAGCTGTAGACTCACTCAGAAGGAATGTCTTGAGGGCTTTTGGCCTGATCAGAGAAAAATGTGGCTGATGACAACAGGGTCGCCATCGGCACTCTGCCCCGAAATAGGATGGGCTGACTGGAGGAGCTGGTTATGTGCTCGTCTCTCTGTGCCAGAATCGATTTTATTGAGCCAGTAAGACTCTGCATATTTAAACTGCAAGTGTTTAAAGTTGTGAGAAGATAAAATAAATAAAAGTAGACATCACTTGGTCTCCAGCAGCACTGATAAGGAGCTCTGGATGTCAGTAGCAGAGAAAATAAAGTGTGAGTGGTTTTAAGGCCACATGGGAAAAAAAACTGCACACAAGCTGGAACGGTATTAACAGACTATAAATACTGTACGTACAAATATATAACTTTACAGCCCGCACAGAGCTGTTATGAGTTGACCATGACTATCTATCACTTTGTTGGCTGACTGCCTGGCTGAGTGGGTGGCTGGCCAGCTTGACTGCTGTCTGTCTCTCAGGCTGTTTGTCTGCTTCCTTACCTGTTTGAATCTGTAATAACTTGCATGTACGTCTGCTGACTGATGAGGGTATTGATGGGCAGAGTTATGAAAAGGCAGCACTGTCGCTGTCCTTGCTGTGACCCTGAACTTAACCTGACTGGCTGGCAAACCATCATCGGGCCTGTCTGGCTGCCTGGATATTGTGTTAAAGCTGCAGCACGAAACCAGATACTGCAAAAGACCTGTAACATCTCTATATTTTTTTTTTTATTCTTTTATTTATGAAAGAAGCAGATTGATTTAATATAATTTCCACTCAGATGTATGCTCCTATGCATCTGAAAGTTGTGTTTCCTGCTGCAAACCTTGGTTTGGGCTCTAGTGAGTATGAATTTATTTTACATTGATGTTAGACATGTTTTGTCGCACCATCGGTGTGTGTAGCGTTGCAGACATTTGGTGCATGGCAGCATGAATATTAGCTCAGCCTCATTAGGATGAGTGACATGCACTGGGTGGGAACAAAACCAGCTGAACCAGGAAAGGGCAGAAGTGACAGTACGCTTCCTGCCTCAGGGTCTGAAACATCATGTCATTAAGCCTCATGTTACTGACGCCATGTGAAACTCCTGGTGCTTAAAATGTTGATATGAAAAGAACATGATTTCATCCACAGAAACACACATAAAATGATGTATTTACAGCTGTTCTTCTCTATCAGAATAACAGCTCTCCAGCACCAATAGTTCTGCTGTTTGTGCAGTGAACGTGGACAGTGTGGTGGATGAGGGAATGCAAGAAATGTGCAGAAAATTATTTGTGGTGTGACTGAAAACTATTATGTTGCTATCTGTTGGCCCGTTTCAGATCGTTACAAAAGTTAGCTAAAAACCCCCACTCAGGTTGTACAAATGGTTCGTTTTTTTTTTTTTTTGAGCAATACTAGTCTTAAGTTCTACAACTAACACAGGGTTATTAGGCTTCTGAAATCTTTCCAAATATCAGTGAATAAACTAAACAGCACATGGTGATCAGACCAAAAACAAATTCCTTTTTCATAATAAGTTCACAAGGTGTTATTTGAAGACTCACAATCATCCAGATTTATCTACAAGGTTAGCAGTAAAGGCAGCCCAGTTGGAACAAGGCGGAAAGACGAGACTGTGGAAGATGCTTTAATTCTACAGTTACAACAATGTGTTTCTGTCTATGAGGAAAGTGGAGATTAAAAGAGTGTTTGTGTGGGAAGGAAGCCAAGAACAGGGACAGAGAAGAAAGGAAAGATATCTGTTTCTGTAATGAGGGTAAGGAATTAGAGAAAGGTGAGCAGAGGGGATGTATTAGTCAGAGGGGTGTGACTTTCCTCTTCCTCATATCACCAGTAATTACTCCGATTAAAAGCCCCAGTTATCTGAATCTACTGTCATTTGAACTGTGTGTATTTCGTGTGTATCTCCATGACTGCATCAACTTTCATGTGTTTGTCTGCTGTATGTTCGTATCCTACCTTGCCTCAGATGGTATGTGAATGTGTGTGCGTGTGTGTGTGCGTCCACCGCTTCTAACCTTGCGTGGGTTCTGTGTTATGTCATCCAGACTGGTAGATAGCAGGTTATCTTTCATGGCCACGTACAGACGCCTCCCGTCTTCGTCAGGCAGCAGGGAGTGAAGGTCTCCGGCCGCTAGGGGCAGCGTCAGCAGGCGGCCGTTCTGGATCAACTCTGATGAAGGAGGAGAAGGAAGACAGTGCAGTGAGTTTGATTGAGTGAGTTAGTTCTTTGTCTTTTCCCAAATAATGTCAACAAACTATGACATCAACCATAAATTTCCTCCGTCAACAAAGAAACAAACCAGTAACCAATTTAGTGGAATTTTAAAGGAACAGCCCAACATTCTGGGAAATACACTTATTTGACTTCTTACAGAGAGTTAGATGAAAACATTGATCGCTCTCATGTTTGTGTATTAACTATGGTTTTAGTTTAGCTTAGCATAAAGCATAAAGACTGGAAACAGTTGGCCTAGCTCCCTCCAAAGTTCACAAATACACCCTCTAGCACCTCTAAAGCTCACTAATGGTCTCATTGGTTCTATCCATAACTTATGTAAAATGTAAAATAGCAAATTGTGATTGTACACAGAGTTATGAAAATCAGGGTAACTGCTTCCCCCTGCTTCCGGTATTTATGCTATGTTAAGCCAATCAACTCCTGGCTCTTGCTCCAAAGGGGAAAGTAGAGTTTCAGTGTTTCCAATGGGCTATTTGTTACACAGACATGGCTATAAAATAAACAACAATAAATACAAAAACTAAATACAAAAAAAGCACATAACACCCAACGCTATCTCTGAACATCTGCTACTTTAATAAATGGTTTTTGAGGCCAACTCTGGAGCAACTTATGTCATTAACAAACAAACAATCAGTTAAACAGACATTTCAGACGAAGACGCAAACTTTCCCACACCTGCAGTATCTATCGCACACACACACACTTGTCAGTTGTTTGTCTTGCATGATTCATTTCTCTTATCACACTGGATACTCAGGTCAAACTAAATAATCTGCAGTGTATCTTTTTGTCGATAAACAAACACTGACACTTACAGACAGACACACTGTACGTGAACTACATCTCCAGACAGATTGTGTGATAATGTGATTCTGAAAGCACAGATAACGAGCGCACAGATTCAGTGTTTTTTAAATGATTACACTCTTGCTCCATGTAAACTATGAAAACTATGGTGCGGGAGATCGGCCGATAGCTGGTCAAGGACATGGATCGCACGTCCGTGCCTCTTGTCTTGACTTTTATATTTTAACTGCCAAGTGTTCTTCAGTGGATTGGACTTGGCATCGGCTGGCAAAGCTGAAAGCATAAAAGTATAGGCTTTTAAGCAGCACCAGGCATAACTTCACACATTGGCAACTCCAAATAGCAGTGAGAGGAGGAAGGAGCTTATAAAAATGGTTTGAACATCAAAACCCAGGCGGGGCCATGATGTTAATTCTGCACACAGTAAGCTGTTGTTTAGCAATCTGGCCACTCAACAGTGCTTTATACAAAATGGTACCAAAGGGATGAGAAGCAGAAGAGTAAATTTTCCTGCATATACAATAAGTATATAAACTAGACCCCAAGGAGAAACGGGATACATGGGATAATACAGCTTCTAATTTACATAAATTGTTGCCCAGTGTAGCTTTAACTCACAAGGTCGGTTCATTCAGGGAAAGATTTTAAAAAGAAATTAATAATTTATCATCTCTCGCTGAGGCAGCAAACTCAGCTAACTCTTATTAAAGGAAAGCACTTGTAAAGTTTTGGATTGCACAAGTGGCAGCCACTCATGTGGTGCTTCTTCCTCTGCAGTGATGGATAACGCCTCTCAAACACACAGCAGGTTTCTTCATGCAGCTGAATCTCAGCTGAGACAGAGAGCTTCAGTGTATTATTCAGAATACAATCTGAATAATATTCGTTACTGTATCACGAGGGAGTGAATTTCCAGCTTGGGTGGTTTCTGTTCAAATCAATCGTTCAAACCTGGCAGCTCTACCTAACTGAATTACAGTGGAGACAGTTCAAGCTGAACTAAACTCTTAGGAGAAATTCTTTTTTTTGCGATTAAAGTCAACCAATGTAAACCTGCGATAGAAAGACAACAATTTTTTTTTCTGTTTGTACAGACCTGTCTCCATCAGATTTCAATGCAATTTGATAACGCTGAAACCTGCTGAACTTCTTTTGGGAAAATTTATTTGTCACTGTCTGTTGGATTTACATCAAAATGATAAAGACGTCTGTAAGTAGTGAACATTATCTTGTTATGAGACGTACAATACACAAAGATAAAAAATTCACCTTATAGTACCTGCTTTATCCACCACATTTACACTCAACCCAAAGAGCACAAATCTATCCATCTATTACTCGTGTTTGTTTGCTGACACATCTCTGTGGCTCCCTCTTATTCTTTAGATTTTGCCCAGACAGCCTTGCCTCTCAGAACACATGGCAATTATCTAACTACAGCAGACTGAAGCTGATGTGGAAGCTAAGGAAAAAGTGATGAATAACTCTGAATGCCTCCAACACTCTGCTGTGTCTATTCTTTATATGCTATACATCACATTAGTTGGCATGTTGATTTAACAGAAAGAAGAAAAAAGGGACAAAGAGACTTAAAGATTAATGAGATGTTTTGAGGAGCGAACACAAAGAGAGACAGAGGGAAAATAAATAAAAAAAATCACACTGGCAGACTTTAAGAGAAGCGGGGACACTGCCGAGATGATGCAGATCGATCCAAACGACTGAGAGAGAAATTAGATGAGACCAGTGAGAAAGAAAGAGAAATGATGACAGAAAGGATGTAAGATCTAAGGATAGATGAAGAGATGGCAAGCGAAAGACTGGGGTGAGAGAAAGGCCTCATTCACCCTGAACAGTTGTTTGATCAGGTCAGAACAAGACCATTCACACTCTGGTACAAAATAACCAAAGTGAACTGCTGAAAAAGCCACTCTCTGTTCTCTCCTAAGATAACTATGTGATCTACACAGGACTACAGGAAACATCCCCATCATACCAAGGTTTGGAGATGATGTTGATGTCTGACAGTCGAGCTGAGGATGACAAAAGGAGCAAATGCCTAAAAGTCTGCTCCGAGCATAGTGGTAAAACAAAGGAAGAGTTTATTAAGTTTTACTGGCCCTAAGATGGAGGCTCCATGAAAACACTTCTCTTTCACGGTTGCATCTGAACGTGACAACTCCCACAATCTTCTCTGTGAAGGTATTCTCAGCACGTCCAACCAGGAGGAAACCCTAGGGCAGACCCAGAGCACACTGGAGAGATCACATATTCTGCCTGATCTCGAAACGGTTTGGCAACTCCCAGGAAAAGCTGGAAGACATGGCTGGGTAGATATCTGAGTTGCTTGTCTTACCCTGTACCTACCACGACCCAGTACTGAATTTAAAAAAGGCATTACACAGTCATTACACACTGTTTACACAGGCTGAATAGTGAAAGCAGCAAGTTAGCAAAGCAGAGGCAGCCTCAGTCCTCTGTCAGTGTCTACACAGGTTGAATTCAAACATTGTACTCAGTGTGGGTCAACTCACAATTTACATTTACTCATTTGGAAAGCACTTTGATTCAAAGCAACTTACAAGAGAGGGACAACTCTAAAGCTTCAGTACAGGCAGAGATCTTAAAGTAAGTGCTCAATCTATTCAATAAGGCAAAGTGCAAGGAGATAGGGTAAAGAAGTGCACCGACAGTGCACAGGAAGTGCTAATTAGGATTGTTAGGGTGTTAGAGGCATTAGTGTTAGGAGAGGAGATGCTTCTAGAAGGGCATGGCTGTAGTGAAGGCGAGAATTAACCATGGCCTCTACCAAGAGTTGGGTGGCACAATGAGTCACTTAAGGCCTGGTTTTTCTTATGTTGTACGGTGCAATGCAGCACGACCCAGACACAGGTGAAACATGGTCACAAATGACCACAAAAATCCAGCTGTGACATTTCTGGTGCTCTGATATCTTTAGCTATTGCACTAAGGTGTGGCAGATGCTTCCTCATGCCATTTTAGCTCAGCAGCATTGCACAAATATGGATTTTCACGCTCTAGTAACTTAAGATACCAAGCTTCAGACGTCTCTCCACAAACCTGTGTGTAATGTCACAGGTGCTACATTCATGTGTTTAGCAGCCTGAAGTTCATACTTCATGTGTTTTAATTGGCATGAGCACCAGACAAAGAAAGTGCAGAGCAGTCCATCATGGTTAGCTAAATTTGCAGAAACTTAAATGTCTCAGCATAGCTAACACAGCAGGGTGACAGGTTTCCACAACTCTGCCCAATTAACAAGCTCCATGCTGTGAGCCCATGTGACTTTTGTATACAGTGCCTGGTTGGTATGTAATTATATGATCCGAACATAAACAGAAACATATTACAAAAGGTACAGAGCCCACTTTTCTTTAGCACCCCCCCCAAAAAAACTTTGTGATTGCACAAAAAAATTAGGAATTTGTTGAATGTTGCATCACTGCTTGTTTTTAAACACTGAACATCTGTATTTTTCACTGTGCACATAAACCATAAACTAAATAGGAGAGCCTGTGCAAAACAGCACAGACAGATAAAGTCAAAAATAGAGGGAGGAGGAGGAGGAGGAGATGGAGGAAGTGGAGCGGCGGGGGGAGAAAATGAGAAAAATAACACGGCAAAGTGACAACAAGATGAAAACGGTCTGATGGGTGAAGACAGGTACGAGATGAGAATGGGAAAAATGTCAAAACATGACACAATAATAGACAGATGACGAGGGGAGGGAGGAGGGGAGCAAAAGAAGGAGATCAGAATGAAAGAAATCCTGATGGAAGAAATTAATAAATATTGATGGATGATGATGATGACGAGGATGTGTGGGAAGAAAAGGAATGGGAAAAAACAGGTGGGGATTGGGAGGGAAAGGTCGATGAGTAGGGCTGGGCATGGTGATGGGCATATGGGTGGATTGAGGAGGAAATGGAAACCAACTGAGGATGAAGGGGGAGAGTAGCCGAGAGCGTGAGGGAAAATTGTAGTGTAATAACAGGGCAAAAAATGATGGATACACAGGGAGACTGGGGAGGATGAGGAGAAGGGTGAGAAAGGCAGATGAAAAAAAGAGGCAAAAGGTAAGATGGAAAATGATATAATGATGGGGGGGGGGTGATAATTAGATGGATGATGGGTGAAGGAAAGAGCAGGTAAGACAGAGCGACTGCAGGAGAAAAGAGGAGTAGAAAATATGAACAAAAGAGGAAGAGCAAAATGAAAGGTACAGACTCATAAAAGCAGAGATAAAAAAAAGCTTAGAAATCAGATTGAGGAAGAAGAAGAGGAGGAGGACGACGAGAGAGGGAAGAAAGACTGATGCTGGAGACAGAAATGAGAGGAGCCACAATGTGCTGACAGTCAGGCAAAAACACAAGAGATGGATGAGCAGGAAAAGAAAGAGAAGGACGTGACTCAATGGAAATGGAGAGAAAATCTGAAACAGAGAAACAGTCACAGTAGGAAAGAAAAGTTCTACACAATAAAGGCAGATAGTAGAAGCTTATACTTTAGATCAGCGGGAAACCTCTGCTTATTACCCACCAGGTACTTTGTTAATATTCAGCAAACGGTCAGAGAGGTAAATTGTTTTGCTTCACACTGATCTTGGCGTCATTAATCTCAGCGGGTGAATCAGCAGCACAACGGATTCAACAGAATCGTGACTTTTCTGTTTGTTTTAGTTCAAGGTGTGCGATTCAGTTGGCCTCAGGTACAAACAAATCATGTGGAGTTTTGTTCCAAACAATTCCTGCCCAGCTGCAGTGCAAACAAAAAAAAAACCTGTTTAGAGTTTACAAAGAAAGATTCTGGTAAAAACTTCAGCTACATTTTCACCTCTGATTAATTGGGGGGGGGGCTTTCAAATCGCCTGTCCAAATAAACATCACAGGAAAGCCGTGTCTTGCTATGAGGTCTCTGTCATGAAGATGTTCCAAGGTGCTTTCAAATGGGGCTGCGTTTTCTGTTTTCCATTTAAATTAATTTGATATTCATGTTGGCAGCCCCTTTTTTTTGGTGTCTACATTTTACTCACTCCACAGTGTGCTGCTGAATTGCAAAGACCACAAAATTATTCAACATTTTTGAGGGGGAACAAGATAATGTCCATTTATGTTGTTAGACGCTGAACAGTGTTTTGACAACTTAAAGTACTTGAATTCCAAGCATATCATGTACTCAGAGTCTTATATTGAACCCATGTGAAGGCTAAAAGTTTCTGAGAGCCATACTCTTCACAGGGAATCTAACCCTGGTGGAATTCATGCCTTGCTCTGCCTACTCAAGCACCGGCCCTTCATCTGAATTACTGCCACAAGAGCGGTATGACCTTGCTTAATTCAGTATAAAGGGAAAAGCTCAACTTATTTGAATGTGAAACCACCTCTGCAGTGGAAACACCAGTAACATTCAGCATCTGTTAGCCTTACAACATCCTGTTGGGTCAGACAGGCTGAAATCCAGCTCACATCCTCACTTTAGAGTTAAATCTGACCCTCAGATCTCCTGGAGGGAACCGAAAGTGGCTTCGTCAACACACACAAAAATATGCAGATATATAAATTTCCAAAGACAGAATGTGGGTGTGATCGGTGAGTCAGCAACACATGTTGAAATACTGAAACAAATTTAGATCTAACATCGACAAATGTGTACGCACACGCCGGCCCAATCTCTGTGTTTGGTTACAACTCTGTTTTGCTTTCTTTATCCTGCACACACACACACACACACACACACAGACAGAGACACACACACACACAGAATTTTTGGAAAATTTTCCCCCAGTCAAACGTTTCCAATCTTGACCTCACAACGATGAATGGCTCTTATTCAGTATGAAAAAAACACACATTCTTTTCTCTACCATGCGTGCACACACACACACACACACACACACACACACACACACACACACACACACACATATCCCTGACTCAGTCGAGATACACCAGCTGCACCCACCCCACCCTTACTCTTGGGACAGTTGCCTTGGCAACAGCAACCATGCCGACGTAATTTGTGAGAGTGTGTGTGTATGTGTGTGTGTGTGTGGGGTGTCTTTTGGTCTTGCCTCCTTAGTCCCCCCCACCCACACACGCCCCCATGTCTCACATAGACACACGGGTGCCCACACACAATGAATGAATGATTTGGCCAACACCTCTAATCAGCACTTTGATTTTAAAACACAGAGGGCAGTTTGTTATAATGGAGTGTTTTTCCAAAACATCAAAGCCATTTAGTTAATGGGAGGGCACACACACACACACACACACACACACACACACACACACACACACACACACACACACACACACACACACACA
>JBBMJY010000012.1:7430485-7465174 GCA_037833715.1 Toxotes lorentzi | reverse complement strand
GGGAAGGGAGGGGGCTGCTACTGCGAGAAACAGAGGGAAAGGGGGGAGGGAAAAAAGTTGTTGCTCACCTGGGGGTTTGGGAGGCCCGCTTTTTTTTTTTTTTTTTTTTTTTTTTTTTTTTAACAATGTTGATCATCTTGTGACCTGTCAAATTTATCACCTGACCCTCTGGTGGGGGGTCCAGCCCCAGGTTGGGAACCCCTGCTCTATGGTTAAGTATATGTTCTTACTGTTCCACAAGGACTCAGACCGTCACACACATTGAAACATAAGCGCCCACACACACATACCACAGCTAAATTATAGCCAAACACACAGACACACTACGTCTGGACTGTGTCACCGACAGACCAGACCCACGTGGACGGCTTGACCTTCGACCTCAGCGTGTATGATTATTCATCATCATCAGACTGTTGACTTGGTTGCCGTGCTGCTGCATACACACATTAGACTCCAATCGCTGTTTACTTTTTAATCTAATTTATTTTTTCATCTTTATTTATCCAAGAGAAGGTTCACACAGAAAGCACATTCACACAGTTATATGCGGTCTCATGTGGGAGCTGCTCCAATGCATAACAATTGGTTAGATCCTTGTTCACGGCTACACATCCAGACATTTTGATGAGCAGCTGCAGCTGGTCCCTGTTCTTATCCTGATCTTTCAAATTGCTTTTAGGATTTGAAAACACCCGTTTCCCCCCACAATCCTTATGAAAATCACAAAGAGAAAGGACCACAGGTGACTGCATTTCCCATCTTCTTGCCTCCTACCATCAGTCACTGTCAGTTCCCTTAATTAAACCATGGAGGTCATTTTTCTCTGGCCTCAACTAAGTTGAGCTCATCTGCTACTTAGGTAAGACGACATGTTGCACTGAGAGCAAAAACATCCCCAAACAATAACTTCGGTCACAACAAAAGTTGTGTTTTATCTCACTCCTCAAATTTATTGGTTCTAACTCTGAAGTGGACACGGCCCAAGAGGAAAGGATAACCTTAATGGCCTGGACCGGTGACAGACACTGAAGAAAAAAGCGACTGTGGTTCTTCACAGACTGGTGACTACCCTCTGCAGCAAAACCATCAGCATGAATCTAACTACAAAAGAGTTAAGTCAACACTTTTTCAAGAGATTCTGTACGTCCACACCCATCAGAGTGAAAAATCACTGCAGTAAAAAACTTTAAACCGTCTGTGGCTTCTACCTCTTGGCTCAGCCTCAAAGTATGTCAGACATACAGTATGCTTCGTAGACATTTGCTTTGGCAAATGGGCAATAACTATATTTTCTTATAACTATACTTCAAAATGGGTGACCATAAAAAAAGGAGCTGTCCTGTGAAGGTTATGGATTGTCACGATGTCTGCAGAGAGCTCAGGTTTAAATTTACAGTCAGCTGCGAGGGTCAAACTTATCATAAATCTCTGCTTTAAAGTCCGAAGCCAGACGATAAAAACCCACTATCTGTCGCTGCACATCCTCTCTATTTTCTGATAAGTCCCGGCTCTATTTAAACAGGAAAAGGAAGTCGGACTTCTAACCTTTTGTGGCACGTTGTCTCATCTTCTCATCACTGACAAAACAGGGAGAATCAAATTCTTGTGGTTTGTTCTTGTTTACGCAGCTCTGGGAATGTCAGATCGGTAACACCAAGGGTTAAAGGTGAGATGTTTTGTGCCGGTGTGCATGTAGCGCTAATCGCAGGCTCAACTGGAATCTACTAGCTGCCTTTTGGTGCCTTTGAGTTAAAAACCTGCTGTGACAGACAAAAATGAACACACCTAAAGTGGCTTTGAGTAAGATATTGGATCCCTGACACATACAAAGGCTGTGCTTCACTAACTGAGATCACAGCTTGGGACCTTGCGACTTCAAATGTTACCTCTCTTCTTTTTCTCTCTCTAATGTGTTGCAGATACAGAAATGCCACGAAAATAATACAGAATGTGTTTGTTGTACTAGGTTCGGGTTAAGTCTGTTTAATTTCCGGTCCAACTTCATTCACGAACACACAGCTCCTAATATGTAGAAAAGTTCGGGGCTGCAGTGCATGTGTGCAAGCAGCATCTGAAATCCACTAATCGCACCTAGAAATGACTGTAACCTCAGAAATACATCTGTTTTGTAGAAAAAAGCTTGTACTATGAGAAATAACTTTAGGGTAAGAACAAATACACATTTCCTGCAACAATCTTTGTAGAAGAAGAGGTGACAGATGGATATTTATTTTGGGAACAAACCTCTCAGTATCGGCTACGTCTCTACACACTCTCATGTTCTGCATCTCCAGCCTGCCCTGATCTACAGCTAATGAGGTAAACTATTGGTTAGAGTTAGTCTTAGCGCTGCTGATCCCGTCTGCCTCTGGCTTCCATGTGGCCAACAAGTCGAGTGTGCTTTTGTGGATTAAATTCCCACATGGAGCTAAAGTGAGTGGAATGCTGTGAGAAATGTATTTCCGAAAAACAGCCTTGGACGTCCAGATCAGGGTTACTAGAACTTTTTCCAGCCAGTATAACATGGACATATGATACACCTATTTTACCTCTGCTCATTAAAAAACTTGAAGCTGCTTTCTCTGGTCTGATTTTGGCATTTCTACTAAAGTTTTCATTAAGTTTGACTAACACTGAACAACAGTACACTAAAGTTAAATCTCCTGGTCGCTTGTGTAATAGTTGAGTAAAAAAAAAAATTTAGTTGCATCTCTTGAATGTTACATAGGAACGCTGGTACACAGAGCGGTGAGGTGAGAAACTCAGCTCAGCTCAGTTCTAGATTAGTGACAGCAGGGCAGATCGGAGCAAACGAATACTCTTAAGAGAAATGAAAGAAATGTGAAGCTTGTGGGTTTTTTTTTTACTTAATCACAGGCTTCAGGCTAAAGATAGTCTCTGATATTAACACCAGAAACCTCTCGAGGGTAAATTTACAGCATGTCCACTGTTGTCGGTGGCTGTTGTTGCCAAAGCAAGGGTGTAATTAGACTCCTTTCACTGTCTGAGTCCAGAGAGAGGAGAAAACCCCGAAGCCCAGATCCCCTTAATCAGGTTTTTTTTTAATTTCTTAGTAAGGACCTAAAGTTTGGTCATAAGAACATTTAATCAGGTCCTCCAAATATTCTAGAAGAGTGATTTAAACAGCAGAGGAGGCTGAAGTCTTTGCAAGATCTTGGGTTACAGCTAAACTTTATATTTTGCCAAATTTGTCTGTAAACACACTGCAAAATAAGGTCTTCTTCTAGAGAAAATGACTTACTTGAGTTTTTTTCTGAAGCGCGGGATGAGCAAACAGCTGCGGTTTGACGTCAGTAGTCATAAGTGATGGTAGCGCCACCGTCGTGTCTGCCGCTTTTAAAATTAATAATACAGAATATCCCGATTCTGTACCAGATAACCATCCCAGTGAAATTCACATCTCAGCAACATCCCCAGCCCAGAGCCTGGAAAGCACTGGCCTAGATAGAAACAGATCTGAAAGAATAAATGAATAATGAAATATCTCTTGATTTTTAATATCGCTCTGAAGGCTTTTGTGCTTTATTAGTACACAGAGGGAAAGAGAAATGTGAGGCTGGAGAAAGAGGAGGAGGCTACAACACACTTAGTTTCTTAACCTCACCCTCAATGCTGCCATTAAGTGTATAAGCATATGTATAAAATTAAATACAGTCATCCAGGTACATTATCCATTCATCTCTTGAGAATTTTACTATAGTTTCACCACAGTATTCCTACTTTCGCTTAAAATCTACAAAATATGTTTTTACTTTTAGCAATGTGTTGCCAGAATGCATTGTTTTAACCTATCAATATGAAATGCAAAGTCACAAGGTGACATTGTGGGACTTTTGAGGGTACTACATAGTGAATAGATTTACACACTCAAAGTTCAGACACTCCCATAAAATGACAGACAGTAAATATAGTGTACACATCTAGTAAACAGGGACCTTTGAACACAGTGTTAAGATGTATTTCACAGTTAAAGAGTTTTTTTTCGTAGCTCACGATAAAAGTTTTAGCTCGTTCACAAGATGATATAAAAGGCTAAAATAATACTAATGTAAATTCAAATGAAATCCACTGAGTGGGCTGAGGAGCGAGTGGGGGTGAAATGAGCCGTTCATACATACAGATTTAAAAAGCTGGGACAGTGACAGCTGCTATTTACTGTGAATATTCATTGCTTTGCAGCCCTGCGCCCCCCGCTGAGTTTGACAGATTCAAAAAGCATCGAGCTACACTACAGGGGAAAGTTGAGAAAGGCTCAACTTTATGCAAAGATCCTCAGATGCGGTGCAAGCGACAGCCAGGCAAGAGCCAATCACAACCATGTCGATTCCAGTGGAAACGGAAACACAAAGTTGTTTACTGCTACACTCCACTACTTGAAGGAACTTTAAACTTTTTTTTTTTACTTTTTTTAACTTTAAAGAAAAGCTGAATGTCACAGTCTCTGGCTTCCAAATTCTCTACGAGAGACATAAAAAAAGAAAAGCAACGTGTGGAAACAAATCGCCTGCATTGTTGGTGTGTGGTTGATGGTGGCGGACACATCAGAAAACGACTATTCAGCGCGAGTGGCGTATGTAAATCAGGCACTCAACACAACACGGCCCCAGAACTACAGATTCATGAGAGGTCAGACACTGCCAGCTACTTTGTATCTGGGAGAAAGACTTTTAACAGCTAATTTACAAGGTTGATCATTTCTATTCTCCATCTAATTAATCCTGCTTACAGTGAACGGGATTAAAGTTGTATCTCCATTCATCTGAGTCTAACAGTGGCCAAATCAGTTGACAGCTGCTGGTTTGTGTGTCTGTGGGCCTGTTTCTCGCACAGACAGCACAGCTACATTACGTCTTGCTGCTTCACTAAAAAACAGTCGGCTCATCTTGATTTTGTATGGAAGAATCCGTTCAAAGCTCAACACTTTTGTTGCTACAGCTCACCGGGCAACATCTTGGCTTTATCCTTCGTAAAATCACAACTTGCCGATATGAATGGAAGCGTCTGAGGACATTTCCGAACTCCAGCTTTTACATGTGCAATGCATTTTTTTTTTCCTGTCTGAAAAAACCTAACCTGTGTCCTATAACCAGGCAATTTGCATGCTAATAGCACGAAATGAAAAAAGGACTCATTTACATTTACATTACAATTTGGGCATTTGTCTAGAAGGAAACAGCAGGCTGGCTCTAAATGCCTGCATTTAATTAGTCACAGCCAATCGGCAGTGTAAAGGTCAAAGGTCAATGCCGCTCACGCCACACAAACTCATACGATTCAATTGAGAAATTCTCCAGTGACGGATTAACATTAAACGTCTCTGTGCAAACCAGTTCACTAAGTGAACGCTGTATGAATAAAACATGACTCAGCCTCCATGTGAGGAAGTAGATTCACACTGACTTAATAAACTATCCAAACCTCCTCTGAGGCGTTTATGGTTTTATTCTGTGCTGTGATGATGAATCTTCATTCTCTCATGTGACAGATACTGGTTTGAAAATAGGTGATGAAGCTGTGATAGCAGTTAAAGTGGTTTTGTGTATATGTTTCTGTGTGCGTCCACTGAGCATGTATAGGACCTACACAAAATCTATATATATGACCTTTTGTGTGTGTCTATATATATATATGTGTGTGTGTGTTACTTAAGTCTTTTGAATGATCTTGCTTGTTTGTGTGTGTTCTTCCATATGCTGTATTAGTGTGATTAGTTCATCAGCTTGGTGTACAATGGACCACTACACGTTTCACCTAATACTAATCTTATCTGTGTGTGTGTGTGTGTGTGTGTGTGTGTGTGTGTGTGTGTGTGTGTGTGTGTGTGAGTGTGTGTGTGTGTGTGTGTGTGTGTGTGTGAGTGGTACAGATATGTTATCGCTAACTGCCATCTATCATCAAGAAAATCACACTACCGTTCTCTGAATAGCCGGGATAATGGACTCATTACATTTGTGTGTGTGTGTGTGTGTGAGTGTGTGTGCATATGGGTGACATGAAGTTTGAGTGAATAACTGGGATAATTTAGTCATTAAAAAAGAAATGGGGGTTAGGAGGTAATCAGGCATGTATTTAAGTATTTAAAGCTGTTTTTTCTTTTCGGACACACAGAGCTGTCTGGTCAGTCAGTCTGATTACATTTCACCAATCAGAACAAATCTCTCAAATCTCTCTAAGACAGTGAAAGGGCCCCTCTCTCTCTCTCTGTGTGTGTCTCACTAGCAGCTGAATGTCAAGCATTTTGGACATTGAAGTGGTAGGTCTGTCTGGTTGTGATCTCAGCATCATACGTGAATTCAACTTAATCGTACTCAGTGATGTAGTACTGCACTCATGGGGGACTTGGAGATATTGGGAGTTTTAAACAGAGCAGAGTCTGAGATCTCCTGACTTTTAGTTAGTTTGTAGAGGAGCTCACTGTATGTTAACAGAACTCGACCTTATTTCCCAAAAATGATCAATCCTAGAGGTTAAGAGCCTTTGCTAAGTGGAAGTGTTTGTAAGTTTAGTAAATGTGCAGTAAAAAGTCTGTAGCTCTCAGCTCGCTGCCCTCTATAATTCATGTGGAAGTTTAAGAAAGTAATCACTGACTGATTTGGCTGCTGCTCGTGGCAGCTCAGCGTACTCTTAAACTCACATTAAACCTAAAAAGGACGTGGTTACAGTTCCTACAAGCTTCACAAATGTGCAAGTCTTCTATTTTAAATGCCACTCTGTTACTACTTCTGTATTTGGCCTAAATAAGCATGTGGAAAACAACACACACAGCATAAATATAAGAAAAGAGAAGATATGGAACCTGAGAATACACCATCAGTAAAGTGTCACTTCAGCCAGAAGAACTGAACATATTAGGCGAGAAGAGGGAGAGAGGATGATCAGGATAGAAATCGACAGATAAATTATGCAAAGAAAATTGCTGAATACATTTAGTTTAAATCTTTTCTCATTTGTAATTGACCAAGCCCCAGTTTATATTTCTAGTTTTCCCTGTTTTTCAGGACACATTTTAGTCTATAGTCCTTTGGTCTGTCAGGGCATTGCTGTGTCTCCATGTGTTTCCACCTCCTCTTTATGTTGCTCTTCATTGTTCTCACTCTGGCACTATAACGGTGGCCTCAGCAGCCTTTATTGCGTTAGCTGACACAGACTTCAATGTCAACAGAACCAGATGAGCCCAAACACAGCGCCCCAGTGGCCTAATGGATAAGGCACTGGCCTCCTAAGCCAGGGATTGTGGGTTCGAGTCCCATCTGGGGTGATAAACAGCAGAGTGGCGCAGCGGAAGCGTGCTGGGCCCATAACCCAGAGGTCGATGGATCGAAACCATCCTCTGCTAAATGACTTTTACTGGGTGGCTCTTCAAGACAGACTTAACTACAAGAATAAGCTGAAATCAGTCAACTTCTGTCACTACAGTAATTCTCTCAAACAAAGGTCCTCTAGAGCTAAAGGAGACATTCAAGTATTTTCAAGGGCTTTAAAGTACTCTGTGTGACTGTTAAATTCACTTTAACATGTAAAATTGGTGAAAAGCAAATGTCTTCCTCAAAATTTAATACCGTACTTTATTTTTTGTTTTCTGGGATTATTCTGAGATCCTTCCAGCTGGGAGCAGCTCCTCCATTTCTGTTACAGATTGCATTGTGGGGCAGCCTGATGAGTCTGATTGCGTTTCAGAACTTCTCCAGTGCGGCTGTCAACATATTTTAAAAGCACAGGAGGAAATTAAAGTACAAAAACGATCTAAATTATTAGGGTTTTAGTCTGCAGCTGTGTACAGTACACAGTGAGCTTTATTCCAGTATCATGTATTAAAAGCGGTCGTATTTGTGATCCTTAGTTGTCTTCTCGCTGTTATCCGTTTGTCTTGCTTTACTTCATCATGATTTCACATGCCAGTTAAATCAGTGGGGCGTGTTTTGGGTTCCTGCATCCCAGCTCTTTATATTAGCCAGTTTTTACAACATCTCTATGACAGAAATCTCCTTTGTCTGTCTGAGAAAAACCTCAGTGGTGATATGAAGGGAAATGACCACAGCATAAAGCTCCCACAGAGAGAGACAGAGATAAAGCACATAAACAGAAATAATGGTGGACAGAGAGCCCACCATAATCCTTATATGCATCGCACATGTTTTTTTGTTCTCTTTCCACGGACAAGCACACTGGCCACTGTAGATATAAAACACACACAGTCACACACACACACACAAACCTCTGTTGTTCAAAGACATGAGGATTCGCCTCAGAAGAACACACAACAAAGAGTGAGGTGGACAGAGATCCTGGAAATGAAACAGCTCTATTTAAGTACGCACACATATGCTCATATCATCAGAGTGACTTAAACAGAACTGCACACACATGAAAGTGTGCTCAAAAATACACAGGCACACACGCACACACACGCGCACACACACACAGAGCTACTTCAGCAGCTCTTCACATTTTCCCATTCAGATTTCATTAGAGCTAAATTCCCACCTGGGACAATCCAACGAGGTTTCTTTTCTCCCTCTCTTCTGTACTTTCTAGGTCACAATTGGTCGACTTCAGCCTTATCACTTCTACTTCACAGACCCTTTGTGTTTCGGCTTATGTAAGATGGTGTAATCAGCTGGCTTCTTACTCTACAGTGTCTCTGGTAAACATGATTAAAGGGAGTTGAGTATATCTCGGCATAACTAAAGGCCTGGACGCCTCAGAAAGGCTTTTAATTTGGAGGGCATTCACCGTAAATAAAGCTGAGAGGGCAAAAGATCGAATCCCAAATCCTGTTTTAATTAGAAGACGGAGATCGTTGCTTTCTCATTACTTTTGACCGTCATGCTTGTTATCCACCAAACAACAAAGCACCCAACATGGGTCAAAGTGTTAAATTCTACCCTATTTGGAGGAGTGGACTGTTTCAGGACAACTCAGAGCACGTCACATACAGTGTCCACCACACGACCATCCTGTTCAAATCTGCTTTCCACATTCTCCAGTGAGGCAAACCCCACCCCACTGCTGCTCCTCCAACACTAAAACAAACGCCAGAAACCATTAGAAGCCTGTGCAGCGCCACTGCGCCCTTTAAAAGGACCTGTCGACTCCAATTCAGCCATGCAGCATCCCACCAACAGCAGAGTCTGTGCTCCTCTTCAGCATGTTGATTCAACAATAATGTGTTTACGCAACGTGCGTACAGAAGTGCATGAAGAAAAAGACCAAAAAAAGAGGGTGAAATACACCAGCATACCAATGCATGATTCAGTTTTCCACCACAGTATGAATGTTAAATAAATCATATTTTAGTTCAAAGGAGTTTTAACTTTCCTTTTCCTTTTAAAGGAGGTTTTGTTGTGTCTGTCTTCTGATTTTTTTCCAGTAACCTCTGCGTGGATTTCACTGCGGTGGACAGACCGACTCGTGGCCAAGAAATAATTAAGCTGGTGGTGATCTGGATCTGGGATTTCTGCCATCATATAATTATTTCTTTGTTAGCCATAACTGAAACTAACAGACACAGACACTTCATTTCAAATCCCGAGGGGGGTGTTTGTGCTGTGAAGAAGTCAGTTTATGAAAGGGAGGATGTCTTTGGGTGTGAGGCTTAATTGTAACTGAAAGCTTTGCATCTGCTTCAGACAAACACTGCTACTGATACTGACAATACTTTCCAGCCAATTAACTTCTGCCCAAGAAGCTGTGAGTAAAGGTTTTAAAGGACGTAAATATATATGTATGTAACAGCGTGGGTCTTATTTCTGTTTTCTGGCTAAGGTTCTTATCGGTAATGATAACATTATATCCACCAAATTAACTGCTGTGATGTGGGAATGTGGTGCCACTGGTAAAAAGAAGTCAAATGGGACTAAAACCACAAATGGTTAGATAATCATACAGATTTTAAACAAACGCCAGGGTTAGACAAACTTATTTATAAGAAAAAAAATGTGGGTGAACACTACAATTATTGCCCAGCTGTCAGGAGTAAACATCCACCACCTTAAGCTGTCTGATTAACTGCGTTTGCACACAGTTTTCCTCTTTAAAAAGAGAGTATTAGTGCACTCACCTTTAGTTTTATTTCCAAATAAACTGCTTTACATACTGAAATCTGGCTAAACTGTCGGTTTGTTTAAAACCTGTCTCAGGAACTTCTACAGCAGCTTTTAATATGCTGCAACCACTTCTAAATTCTGAATATATAATTTATGAATACAACTGGCATTATAAGTTTTGAAGAGTCAAAATAAGCACTTAAATTAAGCCACTTCTGAACAGAACTCGTGGTGAGATGAGAAAGTAAGGCGGGCGGGGGCTGAAGACAAGGCTTTCACACTCAAACTAGACTAATGGAAGACGTTTAATTTAACACAGGTGCCTACAGAGATGGAGGAAGTGAGACAGTGTGAAACAAAAAGAAAAAAGGTGACCTGTGACAGGTGGAGGTGCAGAGAGGCAAAGGTATAATTTGTGCTCCACATATTGCATAGCAGTGTGTGGGCATTAACAAAAGAGGAAAGAAAGAAAAGTGAAAAAGGAGAAGTGGTGCGTGACTCCCGTCACCTGTGTGTGTGTGTATCTGTGTGTGAAGAATGAGAGAGCAACAGATGTATTAGACATCAAGAGCAAAGAAAACCTGAAACACTAAAAACAAAAGAAGAAAAGAAATGTTGCCTCTTACCGGAGTGTGTGAACTGCAGTCTCGGCTGAGATGCTCTCCATGCCCCCACGAAGGTGGCCCCGAGGTGGGCTAGCAGCACCGCTGTCACTGGCCAACACATCCTTCTCCTCACACACACAAATAAAACAATAAGTCCAAGTGTGAGTCCAATCTCACAATTTCAGGCAACTAACAAGTGCCAAGGTAGTTTCAGTCAAAAATCTTACTGGATCCCAACACGAACTCTCTCACACACACACAGGGGTGCACTGTTAAAAACAAAAGTGGAATCTAATTACAGAGTAAGTCCAAGTCAAGAAGATGCTGAATCCAAACGGTCTCACAGTCCAACTGTGTCAGGCTTGAGTAAGTCCAGATCCTTCAAATAATTCACCAGTCCTAATAAGAAGGTAACAGCAGCACTCACACACACACACACACTTGACCATCTGTGTGTTTGCGAGTTTATATTTTTTCAGTGTGTGTATGTGTGTGGGCTTCAGAGATGGAGGGGGAAATGTATTCCAAGAAAAAACTAAGTCGCCTCTCTGCTGCCTCCTCGCAGCTTGACAGCTCTCTTCTGCTCTGTCTCTCGTCCCAGCTCCTCTCTGCATGTGACTGCTCTCTCTCTCTCTCTCTCTCTCTCTCTGGGAGGCGGAGGGAGTAAGATCCCAGATCATTGTGGCCACTGTGCGCACACAGACAGACAGACGCAGGCACGTATGTCCATTCACTGCTCCAGAAAAACCAAGTTGAAATGGAAAAGAGAGAGAGCAGTGAGCTTTCATCTTTATTCTTTCTTATTCTTAATTCCCCCCACTTCTTTTCTGTCTTTACAATATGTAACACTTATGTAAGTCAGTGATTACTGCTTTACAAAAGGCTTGCAAACAATGAAACAAAAAGACAGACTAGGCAAGTAGGAAAAAATTTAGATCCGGTCCCAAAATAAAAATGAGAGGAAAGAGATAAATAAAAAATACCAAGAAAAACTACAACTACAAACAACAGGAAAATATCTCCCAACACACATACAGATGTATTCATTTTAGTCGTGTTATCCAGTTGAGATGAAACTATAAAAAATAGCCTTTCAGTGAGACTGGGTTTTCAGTTGCTGTTGAAAATAATATATGGATTTTACAAGGCTGAGTTCGTCAGAGCTGAGGTTCCAAACTACAAATGTCCAGCAAGCATCATTCATGAGAAAAGCCAACAGACTACTGCGTCAACACCTCTAACTGTGTGCAGGTTGATAAGGGGAGAGTAACTGAAGAGATATAGTCTGGGGCCGAGCCATAAGGTGCATTAAAAGTAGGACTAAAAGTAAAAGTAAGATCTTGCCAGCAATTCTAAAACACAAACTTTCACCTTCTCTTTCTCTCTGTACCAAACTCTCTTCTTTAAATCTCTTTCCTCCTCCTCATTATTTTCTCCATTTCCACTCTTAACCCAAATGCAATCATTAAAGCCTGCGCCTTCTTTCTTGCCCTGTTACTTTCATTAGATAGCAGCTCACAGGGATGCAGCAGCGCAGGCTAAATTTTTCACCAGCTCAAGTTCAATCACAGGCTAGCAGGGACAATTTATTCATTCTGTGGGATAAATAATGAATTTAGGTTGCGTGCAAATGAACAAGTATGTTCTCCCTCCGAGGATTTCTGATACGTGAATGATTCATTCTCCACACTTGTTTGTTATTGTATATTTAGTTCAGATTTTTTTTTTATATAACCCAGGAGACATTTGATCAGATGTCCGGTAACCTGGTGTTTACGCAACCACTTACAGCTTTTAATTTGATAAGGACAAACCTGGTCAAACTATTTAAACACACTAAGACTATTTATTTAATCGAAGAAAAAGTTGCCTTGTGGTTATATAGACTGACTAACCCTGCTCCTATGATGGCCTGATGCCAGTGCTGGAGTGACCATGAGCAAGATACTACTGAAGCTTCAAGTCTTAGTAATGAACATTAAAAGATTCTGTTGATAATATTGGAAAAACTCCTTAATTGCAGCTTAGTGAAACTCAATCATCCCCTTAAGGCTGCACAGTTTTGCAAAATTTAACAAGCAACACATCCCTTGTTTTTAGAAGTAGCAGCACTACTAGCAGTGGCAGGAGTCGCCATCCTTGCCGTTTGCCTCTCACTGCTGCAGCGTCTCTGTTTAGGCCAAAACCCGGATCACCTGCCAGTCAGGCAGTGCAAGTCGTTCTGTGACTTTGTTCGCCTGAACTTTCCGCTGATGAAGTTCCTGCAGTTCCTGTTTTCTTTGTTTCTGTTATCAATGCCAATACTAAACATCCAGACGATCTGGTGACATAAAACGCGTCAATCTTGTGCAACAGGGGAGTTTACCAGGAAAGATTCACCAGATATTATGAATTTAAAACTGCAAGTGAAAACGTTTTATGTGTACACTGGATGAACTACCTGTGTGTGTTAAAGCACTAAACGTTTAAGCTTTTTTAATGCAGATTAGACATTATACTCAGGGTGTGCTGCCCTTACTTGTCAAAGATCCAGAAAATGTAGTACGAGGGAACTAAAAAACTTCAGAAAATATACTATAGTCTAGGAACTACAGACATTTCTTTTGACGTTTGTGTTTGCTTTCCTGCAAAATAGGAAAGTGACCATAAAGAATAAAGGTTAAAATGGTAAAAGCAAGGTGTCATATTTTGGGATTTTGCAGTAATACTACTGCAACAGAACTACAGTCATCATTTGAACATGTGAGTTACTGAGTCACCATTTGCTGTCTCTTGATGCTAAACTAAAATGTTCACCAGACATTCAAATGTAGTACCTCAGAAGCAGGTTCTTCTTGGGGGGGGGGGGTCCAGATAGGCAGTTTAAAAGCTCCAAATGTCGCTTCCACCTTTGTCACTTTGAGGTTTCGCCATGAAATTGACTTACTGGGACCTTGTAAACTCTCGGGCCATTGAGACAGGATAATTACAAGCTCGTCGCCAAACGTACCTGATCAGTCAGCTTTGTTAATTACAGCTAATGACCTCCCAGCTAGCTTGAAAAAAAAGCCTCTGATTTCTCTTCGACAAGTGATGTCAATTAATTAAATAGCGCGTGAACTCTAGCCGCTGAGATCATTACTGGTCTCAGATCCTCCCGCCGCTATTCTCCACAATGCACATAGACACAGACACACACACACACAGCAGTAACTCATTCACATTCCCTTTCATAAGCTGAGTGAGAATGCATCAGTTAATGAGCTGTCATTGTTGCTGTTCTGTTTGTTTACTTTCATGAGGTTTGCTCCCTCTTTTTAAGGCTGATGAAGCCTAATGTCACTAATTCACAGTGTGTATGAGATTGTAAAATGGTTGTCAAACTGATGAAAGTGATATGAAGACAAACGAACATCAACTCTGCTGTTTCTTGACACATACGTGAGGGTTTGTCTTTGTCTTTTGTTTGTTTGTTTTTTGTTTGTTTGTTTGTTTTTTAAATTCTGGTAGAATCAAGTTTCCCTCGTGGATTAGGGATCACAAGTGAAGCTTCTGTCTGGGTATGTGGTGGCACAGAGTGAGAACTGTTATGTTCATTTTAAGGTTTTTCTTTAGTTTTACATTAAAAAAAAACACCAGTGTGATTCATTGTTTGGCCTGTTTGAACCCACTCTCCCAACCTGGGTTACATAAAAATTTATTTTAAGGGGTTCAAAATACCCTAAATAGTTCTACTAGAGCCAAGAGTGACTGCAACTTGTCTCCTGTACAGACAGAAATAAAAAAAATAGTAGAAATTGCATTTTTATGTTGTTTAAGAGTTCACAGCACATAAAAAACCATCCCTTTAAAAAATATATAAAAAATAGTTATGACTGGGGTAGATGGTAGGCCTCTGTGAAACCCTTAGCTACTTATTTTGTATTTTTGATGTCAGTGTCCCAGGTGAGCAGTGGGAGACATTTACCCATAAACAGCCTTAATCCAACATATAAACATAGGACAAACAAAATCTTACCAATACATGGCTTTTGTCTCGGGTCACTTATGCCTTAAACTGCAAAAAAAAAAAACAAAACTTGGGAACTGGAAACGTGACAGGTTTCTTCCAACAGGTAAGACTGTGCTGCCATCTTGCGTTTCTTTCCGTCGCTTGGCTGACTCGTCGAAATCCCGCGAGACTGTGGGAGAACGCAATTCTTTCGAGACTTGGACCATTCATATGTTCCATACACAAAATTAGCAGGGTACATTTGTCGTTTGTACTTAAATTAAAAGTGCTTTCCACGGCCAAAGTAAGCACAGCAAACACCGAAAACTAAAAGTATTACAGCATCAAAGAAGAAGAAGAAAGGCGACCGTTAAAAATCCTGAGACTTAAATGAATTCAACACACTTGTTGTGTAATGACATGTTTCCACCGCTAGAGGTCAGAGTTAGATTGTGTAAATTAACGTACCAGGGAGAGGAGAAACATACTGTGGTTTACATCTAGATTATGTTTAAGACATTTTTAAAATCTAAAGTTACAGAAAATGACTGCAGTTGAATGTAGAGACGATATTTGTTATATGTGGACATTTTAAGTCCCCAAATGCCTAATCAGCCTGGAGTTGTACTTGGTAGCAGAGGGCCTGCTAGAGTGACACTGGAAACCATCTCCTCCTGACTTAATTCTAGGTCCTGATTTACACATATGACCCACTTTTTGTTACCTACCTGCTGTGAATCACACAGGCCATGGATAGATTTTGTTCCTTTACATGGATGATGTGGATTACACTGAGAGTTTACATTTGATTTTTTATCTGTTTATCTTGTTCCTGTATGTACTGTATAATGTTTGATATTTTTATCCATTTTTATACCCGAAAGGTTAGGACTCCAGGCTATAAATAATTCATTCCATTAAGAGAGTTGAGAGCTGAAAGAAGAAGAAATGACCCTTATCCACCCACTCAGTTAATGACCTTATTATGGGACTCGCTAGTGACTTTATGATATATTTTTAATGTCTTATTTTAATTATTACGTTAATGAAACAGTAAAAGTAAACATAGTTTATAGCTTAATACTGTAGTGCCATAAAAAAATCTAATCTAATCTGTGCCCTTGCTGTATTATTTGAGCTGTGTCTAATTTTTTTTATTAAAGCTACATTTTCTAAAACTGGCCAATCAGGTTTTTTCCCCCCTGAGAATCGTTTGAATTTAAATTCTTTAGCAGATGTGTTGGAGTTTATGACAGGGTGGAGTGAGTATTTTGGAGGGAGTGGGTTAGCGCGCTCCCGTTATGATGTGTTGGAACCTTTTGTGAGGGGGCGCGGCTGGCGGGAGCGCGCTCGGTGCTTAATGGCAGGCAGTGGTGAATCTACCGTAGAATCAGAAAGGACATCACCACTGTGGTTGAGTGACCTCAGTAAGATTTAGAAGTTAAATAACTGGTGATTTTTACGGTCAAAGGTGGGAGACACAAGCTGGTAGTTGGTGTTTCTTTTTGTTTGTTTGTTGTTTCTTTATGTGAAACGTGTCATGGAGATAAACTCTTGTCCCGTCAAGAAAACAGAGATTCATGGGTCACGGGGCGTTGTGTTTCGGTGCGGGCAGGCTAAAAATAAAACTTTAGAAAACAACAGAATACGTGGGTGTATGGATGACTCACAATCTTTGGGCAATCCTTGTCATAGCCTTCATCTAAAATCATAACAAAAAATACAGCCCAGACAGAGAGCGAGACAGAGCAGCCAGTCCTACCGGTCCAAAGTCATCACCAAAGATCGTCTAATACCAAGATGAATAGTACAGCAATTAAAAGGTGTGACTGCCTCTGTACTGTGGGCAGCATTAACAGTGTGTATAAGCACGGTGGACCAGTTGATTCAGTTATTTAAAAGAAGAAAAAAAAAATTTCCAGTTTAAGACTAAAACAGTCTCCCAGTCTCACCGCACATACACAGACTACAAACTTTCATGATGGCACACTCCTGGTTTGTGAGTTAGTATACAGCACCAGCTACGTGTTTGCCATTTTCTCATCCACTGCATACAGCAGCATTTTAATCAGTTGTTTTTTTAACCCGTGCTACCATATGTCATTACAGTAGTCAACCATGTGTTTATCTGATACACATGGTTTCATAAATGTAAAGTAGTTCTCCTTTAGTGGTGTAGCCAGACTATAGTGAGAAAGGAAAAGTGTTTCTTTATGACAGGAAGTGAGATTTATTTCAGAGAAATCTGGCCTCAGGACACAAAAACAACACATGTCCTACAAATACGGGACGAAACATATCCGCATTTGTAAAAGCCTTTCAAAACTTGGGCAGACAGTGTTGTTTAATGTTAACAAAACAACTTGTTTTACCATTACTGAAAAGAAAAGGGGCTTAATATTTACTAACCATAACGTTCTAATTTCTCTTAATATGCACAGAAAACCTTAATACAAAGGTCTACGTTTTTATAATGAAATCCTCTATGAGAGAATTCATTGTCCTGCCAATGCTAGTGGACCAGTTTCTTTAAAAAAAAAAAAAAAAAAAAAAAAAAAAAAAAAGTTTGCTGTGGCTTGGAAATGCGACAGAGTGAGAGCTCTTTCCGGCTTGTCCTCGATTGTAGGCTCTTGTGTAACCCGCCCCCTCGCTCCTCTCCCTATCATCCCATTGGACGGGTCCTTTCTTCTTCCCTGTCATCCTATTGGACAGGTCGGGCGGACAATGAGCTCATATTGGTTAAAAATAGTTGGGCTTGCGAGGGGCTAAAAATAGACCGGTATATAAAGCCGGCGGTTGAGCTATGCTGCGCGTTACTCCTCTACGGCCGGCAGCCGGAGGAGCAGGGAGAGAGGAGGAGACACAGACAGAGAGACAGCGAGAGAGAGAGAGAGAGAGAGACACAGAAAATAGGCTCGTCACCCTCAGCAGCTTTCCTCCAGCTTATTCCTCCACAAGTGTTGCACCACAGGCAGCGTTTGTGTCTTACATGATGCCCGGACACCAGTCAGGGTGGAGTAGGCAGTGACGAACTTCCTTCCTTCCTTTTTCACTCTTCGGTTTCGATCAGAGTGTGTCTCCAGAGAAACCCGGTCGGTTCGGTTATAGCAGACCATTAAATGTTCTCTAAACAGCAAACCAGTGGCTGTTTGGATTAGAAGTCATGAATAATCATAGTATGACTGTACAGTTCACTGTAATAATATCTTTTTAAATGCTGTTTCAGTATGAGTGAGGGAACTGACCCAGCTGTAGTTCCAACAAGTTGCCTCCTGAGTTAAAGTGTTTTATTCAGAGCCCAGAGCTGAGTTGGCATGGCCAGCATGGCTGCAAATAATCATTTCTGTAGTCTGCAGTTTTTGTGTCATTAAGTGTTAGGGCGGGGTTGTTTTTTTTTTTTTTTGGACACCATCAGGGTGTTGACTTGTCAGTGCAGCAACATGGAGAACAGCAGTTTAAGTTTAAGCCAGTATGCAGCTATTCAGGTGCCTGATAATACTGAAATGCACCTATCACCTCTGACAAAAAAACAAACACATAAATAAAAAATAGCAACTTCATTTCCAAAGTCGGTGGTGACGAGTGCTATGAGATCAGAGAGGCCTAAATATCTGATGTTAATGTCTTTGATCAGAAAAGTGCCCTCTCTTCATTCGCAGAGGGAAGCACTTCTTGTTTCCTCTCCCATCCACCCACTATGCCTCATCATTACAGACCTCCTCTTACTATCCATCCTTCTATTTTATTTATTTTTATACCTGTTCATCTCATCTCCCCTTTCTCCTCCTCTCCAGGCACCTCTGTTATGTAAAGTGGGAAGTACGGTTTGACCTGTGATCTGAACGGTATGTTCTGGAGAATAACAGCAGGAAAGCCTGGAATGTAGGAAATGTAGGTTGTAAGTGGTCCAAATTTTACAGTTTTACAAACCTCATGCCTACATCTCTTATTTAGACTGCTGCTTGGTGTTTACACTCAGTTCTCTGTCACATTCAGTTCTAAATTACTCCCGTTAGCTGATGCTCGCACAGTGGCAATAAAGCAGATGTGTTTTTGTGTCCATATATGAGTTTCCCTCTCGTTTGAAATACCCCTCTCTCGTAATTTATGCCTTGGTGTTTGTATATATTGTATGTAATTATTGCATCCTTCACGCCAGCAGTGGCACCAAAATGATGACAGTTGCCTTTATTGCACTGGCTGCAGTAACGCATTATGATTTCAGTGTTCAGTTAAAATGTTTGGCTGCTCAAAACACATGACACGAGACCTGGAGAGACTTTTACCACCATTTTGGTCCACATTAGAGTTGTAAAAATGTGCCTCCTTGCGGCTTTATACCAGTGCTCAGAAAGATTAGATGTGTGCTGCTTGTAAGGCTAAACATATACACAGATCAGCCACAATGTTTAAAGCCACTGAAAAGGGAAGTGAATAACATAAATTATCTCCTTACAATGGAACCTGTCAAGAGACGGTCAGTTCTTGATGTGTTGGAAGCAGGAAAAACGGGCAGGCATAAGAATCTGAGTAGCACAAGCTGAAGACGTTAATGCTGGCTAAGATAGAAAGGTGTCAGAACCGGTCAGAACATAAAGTTCATTGCAGCTTGCTGTGTAGATTGAGACCAGTCAGAGAGTGCCTACAATGGGCAGTGAGTGTCTCAACTAAGCCATGGTGCGATGGCAGAAGGTGGACTGGTCTGATGAGTCATGTTTTCTTTTACATCATGTGTGTCCTTAGCCTGGTGGAAGAGATGGCACAAGGATGTAGTCTGGGAAGAGGGCAGGCTGGTGGAAGCAGTGTGATACTCAGGGAAGCCCTGGGTCCTGCCACACCACCGTACCACCTACCCAAACTGCTGCAAACCAAGGGCACCCCTTCATGGAAAAGGTATTCCCTGATGGCAGCAGCCTCTTTCAGGATAATGGGCCTTGCCACACTGCAAAAATTGTTCAGGAATGGTTTGAAGAACATGACGAAGAGTTCAAGGTGTTTCCTTGGCCTCCAAATTCCCCGGATCTCAGTCTGATCAAGCATCTATGGGATCCTTGGAGGCCCCTCCTCGCAACTTACAGGACTTAAAACATCTCATGATGAGACATCTTGGTGCCAGATACCAGATGTGTTCCCATATGAAAAAGTTCCTATAAACGCATACCTGCTCTTACATTTGCCTGTTTTATTCTTGGATCACCTTCTTTTATTGTTGGTTACAGCCGTAGCTCCACACTCTCTGCATGCAAACACTCGCAGCTTTTACTCCACAACATCCAGCATCCTCCCACACAGGCTGAAACTGCCTCACCTCAGCATCCCACACACTCCACTCTTCCTGCAGCGCAGGTCTCAGAGCGAGGCTGCTGGCACAACTCTGAGTGGTGTGATTTTACGATCGGCTCCTCAACCAGAAATCATCCCAATCACCAGTATCGCACATGGATATTAAGAAAGCTTTGTCTGTGGTGCCTGGAGGAAAGGATCGTTTCTCTTTCTTTAAAGCGAGATTACACGAGGTACAATTACAGGACGAAGTGTTGTGTGTTTACTCCTTGTTTTAATTTTGTAATAAAACTACTGGCACGTTTGGTTGTGGAACACTAAAACAGATAAAGTCAATTTGGCAATGTCAGTTATAAAGCAATATCTAGCTATGGTTTGCTTTAGCATTAGCCACCATTAGCTACTGTCCTGGCAAAACCCCTGTGTGTTTAAATGAATAATAGCGTATTTTATGGCTTATAAATGCATCTTAAGCTTTTAAGAGAAGGGCTGTGTTATTTCCTCTTTCAAAAATTAGTCTTGCTTCAGAAATGATCATTGATGTGCCTTTGAGCATGGAGCTGTCATTGTTTATAGTCAGGGATAATTACACTTTCTGGCACAGCTAAGAAAGCTAATGTCATGGTTTTAAATTATACAGTGCAGACTTATTTAGTGTTTTAATTTATGAAAAAAACAATTAAAACAAAAACAGACAAAAATACTATTTGAGAAACAGCTAATGAAAAAGACAAATAGGTGGCAGCTCCACACTGTCACACTGTGGGGTAGTGGACAGAAGAAGCCTGCTGGTGTTCTGCTGTGATATTTAGCTCAAACCAAAAAAGCAGCCCTAACTCTCAGTGATATTAGGGGTCTGGATGACATTCAGTGTGTTGCAGTGCCTGCTGGCCCTGGTTTATGATCAGATGAGGTTCTGTGTGGGATTCTCATCCAATCAATAAGGTCTGCTGTGGGATTTTTATTGTTGCAATGGACCGTAGCTCTGCACCAGAAAGATTTAAGACCCAGGATGCTACACGTGTCACCAGTGAATTATCTGTATTTATTACTGTATAGTGTTCAGCAGAACTGATCATCCGGGAATGAGCTGATGGCTGTGGAACTAGACTGAAAGTTTGGCATTTGGTGGTGTGGCTTTTTGTTAACTGTTCTTTCAGACAAACAATGTGCTTGGGGGGTAAATCTGATTTCCCCCGCCGCCCCCATCATTTAATAAGTAGTTCCAGAAGGGATGTGATCCCTCAGTGTCTCAAGTCATTTCACTTTTTCTTCCTCTCAGCTATTTCTTCACTTTCCATCATTTGCCAGTTAATGCATTGTATCATGGTCAACCTATCATCAGGGGGAGGATTTTAATCCACCAGTTCATAAAATCACTCATCCGTCATTCCGTTCATATTACATGTGTATTGATTGAATTTAAGAGCTCTTCCCCCGCCCCCTCCTGAGACCATAATGAAAAGACGCTGGGTGTTATAGAAAGTAATTTATTACACAAACCAAAGCTAGTTTACAAATACAGTTTCCAGTCCTGTGCGTGTGTATAGTCTAGTATGAACAAACCCACATTTCATATTTACAGACTTTGCATACAGCTTGGTTTTCCTGTTCCTTTGTTTACATCACTGCTTCAGCATCCAAAAATTAGGATTTAAAAATTACAATAAAAACTAGAAATAAAAATGATTTGTACATAATAAGGATCCTTAAGTTGTTTTTCCTTTTGTCTTTTCAGCCAAGTTTGTGTTCAAAACAAACAAACAGAAAAACAGCCAGCACATGTGGTCCTAGCGACACAGCCGAGGGGCCAGCCTTTATCCTGACTGCCTAACAACAGCATTTGGCAGGGATGATTGACTGGTTGTTACAACCAATTGTAAATCATCAGAAAAATTCAGGTAAAGCACAAAAGAAGAATAAACTAAAGCGACAACACAGAAGCAGTCCCCTAGTCTTCCACCTCCTATTTTTAAATACTGATAGACAACGTATTTATGACTTTTTTTTTTTTTTTTTTTTAAAGCAGGAAATAAAAGTATAAAAATGACAACACAAAACTAGGTTTCTGGAACAGGCTCCTCCCTGTAGGCCAGGAAGAAGAACAGGAGGGTACAACACTGTCAAGAGAGCCTCAATGTGGCAGTAAAACACACAGAAAAGTCAGGGAAGGCTGGTGGCTCATAAATCCCAAATATGAACGGCCACCCTCAACATTTCAAGAAAATAAAAGATCTTCAAAAATACACCAAAATGAATTTTTTTTGTTTTGTTTTTTTAAACACACAGGAGGTGGTTAATTCTCACTCTTCTTGTTAGTCACGTAGATTACCTGCATGTTTTACTCCAAATCTATCAGACTGCCAAACCTGACAATTCTGGCATTTCCATGCACAGTATTCTGGATAAAAAGGTCATGTCACATGTGTCAGGTTTGTCTTTTTAGGTTTAACTGTTGAGGCAGATGCTAGGTAGCAACAGTTAACCAGTAAAAGGCAGACATGTAAATGATGGGTAATGGTAAATCCCAGGCACCCCCCCCCTCCCTCAAACATGAACTGTTTTTTTTTTGTACATTTGACCTTTATACATGCCTACACACAGAAAAAAATGAATAGTCGTTCATCCCAAATTAAGGAGATAAGTGGTGTGCATGTAAACAATACTCTCCTCTCCTTGTTCTTTGTCCTGGTCTAAAACCAGGGGAAGATGAGCACCAGCAGTCAGCTATGCGGAACAGGAAGGGATGGGAGCTGAGCCACGGGTAGAGCTTGCTCAGGTTGTACGATGCAGGGCAGGAAGCTTTGTCATCCAGTGGGGCCACAATTCACCTGCCACTTCCACTGATTCAGTCCAGAGGTTATTAAATGTTGAACAACCTTCAGGTGAGAGATGGCCACCTCCTAAAGTAGACAAATCAAATCCAGTAAAGGTTCACCAGCACGTGGACAGTTTAACGTCCAGCCCTGACACTGAGGGAGTCACTCTGCTGCTCATCTGGAAATAAGTAAACTTTACACTGCCCTCTGCAGCATCTGCAGTGGTTAAGAGGCCTCGTATGTGAAGTGGTAAACAGGTGGTGATTAGAACTTCTCTGGTTTACAGATCAAATGATGCAGCACTGCGAGTAGCTTTAATTTAAAACCGGCGCTGAGGGCAATTTTCTTTCAATTCAAACTGTACCCTAGCTGCAGTTTAACGGCACACAACAGAGCATTCACTATAAGGTAATTGTAACAGATAATCTCTGTAAGAGTCGGGCTCAGTGTGTTTGTCACTGTGAGTCTGTAAGCACAGGATTAGCCACAGTGAGAGACTAAATGGCACTGAGCTGGACATGTGAGCACATAGCTCCACAACTCTCTGATAATACAATACACAAGACCTGAGCACCTGACAGCACCTGACCACTTGACTGATATTGTGGATACAACAACTGTGTCGGGACACACTTTTCTAAAATGCCAAATTTTCCAAGATGTTCTTGAACTGAACAGCAAGCTATGCAACCTCAAACCTGTTTAAAGCACCATTTCGAGGACAGCTTGATTAATACAGTTTACTGGTGATTTGTCTACTTTTGGAGCTGTTCAAATAACCAGTCCAGGTAACTACAGCATATAACAGGTGAGCTGAATGGACAGAAGCTATGAAAACGGCCAGTTTTGCCCTGGTTTGGTGTACACCATCTCATCATGGTCACACCCACATACTGTGCTTCATTCTTCCCATCCCTTCACCTGTCCAACTCCACACAACACCTCTAGCCCTATTTCCAGGTGTGAACACCTGGGGATAAAATAATACACTGGTGGCTGTGTCCAGTGGTTCTCATTTACTGTGCTCTCTGTTCGTGCCCATCCATCTGGCAAGTCACCTAAACCTTTTTTGCTGCCCACGCTGAACACAGTCACTGCAACATCCCATAATTCACCAGCACCTTTATCAGTTTTACTGGTCAGGCAGATTTTTTTAAAGAAAGGACCAGGATCTCCTAATCTTCTTGATCAGTGTAAGTGGCTTGTGACTCCTGACAAGGCTAGTGTAAATTTCCCACCTTGATGGTAAACCCACAGGTAAACAGTCCAATGGTTTACAGCGGTAGTCGTTTACAGCGCTCCCTCATCCCCCATCCATCCATCCACCCATCCACCCCTGTCAATCAAAGCTTCCCACACCCAAGTCCCAGGGTAAATTCAGTCCAACAAACAGCCATTTTACAGCGGTAGTAGTTTACAGCGTTTCCTCCCCTCCCTCCCTCTCCCATCTGGTAATCCCTCAGTCCCTCCCGAGCCCTAGCCCCATGTACAGTAGCCCAGGGTGAAAACAGTCCAAATATGTCGGCCATTTTACAGCAGTACACATTTATTGCTCTTCTTTCCACGGCGGGCCTGCAGTGCCGCCCTGGTGGCCATCTCAAACACCTCCCGCACACCCTCCTTGGTCTTAGCGGAGCACTCCATGTAACCGAATGCTGCAATTCGTCCGGCCATGTCCCGGCCCTCCTCTGACTTCACTGGCTCCTATTGGTGGAAGAGGAAAACAGAATTTGGGTCACTAACAGACTCAATGAATTCCACATTCATAAGTCTATGAATACCGGTGAAAACAGTGATTTTTACTCATTTCACTAACTGTTGTATACTTCAGTTGCAAATGACTGACAGAGTTGAGCAGAGAGGAAACGTATTTTTGTTTTGACGCATGCATGAAATGCTAGAACATAATATATGGTGGCATTTCCTGCCCATCTGTGTGCATTAGACACAGCGTCATGTACTTGCCTGTTTTGGGTGTGAGCTGTATTGTACGCATATTAAACAATTTCAAGGTTTCCACATATTATTGCCTACTGTAGCTTGTTGTTGGTTGTGACTGTTTTAGTACCTCCTGAACCAGTCTAACATGCACTTTCAGGTGTCCCAGTACCATTATTTTGCATCTGAAGTACAAAGTAAACATGTTAATGCTCCACACCTTGACAAACCCCTTCTGAACGTGACTGGTCACAGCACAGCCTCATTCTCTCTAAAGAACTACATCAGTAGAAAAATGGTAAAAGATGTCTATTAAACTCAAAGACATATCTAAACAGTAATTTGACCCAAAGAAAGTTAGATGTACCTGCTTCATCTTTGCCAGCTCTCGACGTGTGTGCTCGTCGTTGCGCAGGTCTTTCTTGTTTCCTACCAGGATGATGGGAACGTTGGGACAGAAGTGTTTGACTTCTGGGGTCCACTTCTCTGGAATGTTTTCTGTGATGGAAAGAACAGATCAATAATCACACAAGCCAACAATTTATTTTGTTTGTCTATGTATGTGTCATAAGTAACTTTGGCTGTCAATGTACAATTCAGCGCAAGGCCCCTTACAAGAGGGGTGATGAATCTTTACTCTATTTACATTTTTCCAGCTGTGGGACAAACTTCTAATGGGAGACCACAGCTGAATAAAGGAAAAAATGACAGAACTATTAAACCAGTATTTGCATATTTTCCAGTGCTGTGTGTCCTGCACTGAGCCAGTTTTTGCTCTGTGATAGACTTCTCACTTGTAAAGGGAGGGGGCGGGCAGGAAATGCTTATAACTAAGTAATTAATTGTAAAGAAATAAAAGAAATACTCGTAAATTTTCCTGCATAAAAGGGCTCCAATTTTACTCCAATTGTTGAAAGCTGACAATAATACTTATCTAAATTAGCTAACACTTAAATCAGAGGATGCCCGCGTTTTGATTAGTCTAACATTTACATTGTAATTTAATTTAAAATGTAAGTCACTGCAAAGATAATTCAGCTTCTAAAGAACAGAACAAAAACACAAATGAGAGTGAGCCTCCATATCTCCACTGCGCATCAAGTGTTTAAAAAAAAAAAAGAAAAGAATCTGTCAGCAAAAACACTGCTTCAAACAGAAGTGCACTGTCTGAAGAATAGGCATGTAAAATGGCTATAAATGGCAAACTGACAAAAAGCCTTTGTTTTATTATAACCAACTTCCTCTCATTTCACTTGGTTTAATTAATGTGTGGCACTTCAATTATCTGCAGCTTTTATTGGCTTATTTTATGAAAAGTCATTTCCATATGATAAGGGAAAGTGCTGTTCATATACATTATGAGAGAAAATGCATGTGTTCTAGTTGTATAGCGTGGCTGCATGCCACTGCATGACAAATGGTTTATGTCAGTGTGTGTTAGCAAGTGTAAGCAGTTCCCCTACAAGTGGTCACAACAGAATGAACAAACCATCTACAGGCCACAGAAATAACTTCAGAAAAAACAGAAAGACGGGGGAGTACATAGGAAGGGAGAGATGTGGTGGTTTCATGTTGTGCATTAATGCGTGTAGCCGTGCATCAGTCATCGTATGTGTGGTTTGTACTCACCCAAGCTGTCAGGGCTGTCTATGGAGAAGCACATGAGGATGACGTCAGTGTCTGGATAGGAGAGAGGTCTCAGCCTGTCATAGTCCTCCTGACCCGCAGTGTCCCAGAGAGCCAGCTCCACCTGACACACACACAGGCATTGAGAGTAAAGAGGGCAGGGAGACAGACAAAGGAGTGTGGAGAAAAGAGGAATGAGAAGTGGAAGAAAAAAAAGGGAGGGAGAGAATTTAATAAACCATGTCCAAACCTCAACCTAACTTTCACGCTGAAGCCAGAAAATCACTGAGATAATAAACAAAAACCACAGAGGACCTCATCCTGACCAGAAACTGTAAAAGGGACATATTTATTTTCTTATTCCACAAAAGGCAATTAGTGCATCATAACAGCAAGTATAAAACAAAAAGCAAAGAATTAAACATCACGAATTTCAGGTTGAGTATTTCTTGAATGCTGGTAAAATGTTTATTGTTAAAGCAGCCCTATTTTGTGACTTAAATATAGAATCTGAAGATATAGAATCTGTTCACATCTTATTCACATCTTATAACATTATAAAACAGGTATGAAAAAAAAACTACCACTGTATTTTGCTTAAATTTTAGCATGTTTTGAGAGATTCTTACAAAATTACACAGCAGTATAGCTGGATAAGGTCAAAAGAAATACTAGTAGTCACAGCAAAGCCACATCTTCGGTCATTCCTAACAAATGTTCTTAATTAAATAATTCTCACTGGCAGAACTTAAGTGGAACATGGGCTCTGTGACGGTACAAAATGCGAAAGTGACATATAAAAACCTCTCTGAGCAGACTGCATCGCTAAACAGGGAAAGGAAACCAGATCAAGACATTTGGAAAACTGTGACACTTGAAGAGAAGTAGCCTTGAGTCCTCCTCTGCAACACAGAGGGTTAGAAACCAACTAGCCAATAAAGCCTCAACGTCCCAGAATCTCATTAAACTAAAATGAGGTCAGGTTGTGACAGATGAGTTGGGCTGGGTGCCGCAGTCATCCAGAGCAACACACATATAGTACACCATGAACCTGAAAGTCGCTAGACGTTTTACTAAATGTCCTTCTAATCTGTGAGTTACTGAGGATTTTTAGTATTAAGTATTAAACACAATTCCAATAATGTGATATTTAAGGAGGCATGAACACATCATCATCATCAGTGTGTCCATAGGATCTGTACACACTGCTAGAAAACTAGAAACAATCACCAGACCCCTGTTTGTGTGAGTTAGAACAACAATTAACTGCATTTTAAACAAAAACACTCAAACCTAAATAACAACCTAAAAACATGTAGAAATATTTTGACAATTAATTTGAAGGCCTGTGACTAAGCTCTACCAAGGCAAAAAAACAAAACAAAACAAAAAAAAACAAAAACAGAGGACTGCAGCAATGTGAAGGAAGATGTGGAAATGGAACAGTACAGTTTTATAAACACTGGCTCACTTGGCCCTGAAGGTAGAATTAAAGCGCTGAGCATGATTAAGCACCCAGGGAACAAAATTAGCTCCAATACCAGCACAAAAACCACTGCTGAGACTAAAAGAAGCAGGAATGTGTTAGGACAAGTTGGAAACTGGTCTATATCTGTAACTGTTTCACTTTACGTGCACGTTTTTGTTTGATTAATTAGTCATTCTTCCTTGTTTTTGTTTGTTTTTTTGTCCTCTCTCCTTCTTCCCCCCTATTCTTTTGTCATTGTAAATAAATTGTTCTTGATGCCTTGCCTTGTAAAATAAAGGTTAAATAAAAAAAAAAATGTGTCAGAAAAAGGGTACAATTTTTGTTTATTTATTTAAACTATTCAGCTTTGTCATTAAATTGTATGTGTTCACCAAGAAAAACAGTCAATCTACAAGATGGAGCAACAGTTCTGAAAGTACCTCAGATTTGCTCTGACATGACATTAGATGAAAAAGGTTGATTGTAGTGACAGGATCACCGCAATTGTCTCACCTGTTTGCCATCCACCTCTATGTCAGCAACATAGTTCTCGAACACGGTGGGGACGTAGACCTCAGGGAACTGGTCCTTGCTGAAGACAATCAGAAGGCAGGTCTTCCCACAAGCTCCATCCCCCACTATCACCAACTTCTTACGGATGGCTGCCATCCCTGGAGGGAGACACAGCGGAGGAGGCAATGGTTATAATCAAGGAGAGACAGGAAAGGCATGAAATAAAGTTAAAGCAGACGTCCCATTACTACAGCGTTGGACTATTACCATTGTTTGGTGGACATACATAACAAACCATTCTGTGAACAAATAAAAGTTGTCTTTTCCAGAACCTGTCGAATGGTACATTTTAGGAATTACAAAACTAGAATTAGCACCTCACAGCTGTATGCCTCTGCCAACCTTCACATTTTTGAAGGAATTTAATAAAAAGAATTTTATCAAAATTGGTTTGTTTTGTGAGGCCACAGTGACCTTGACCTTTGACCACCAAATTCTAATCAGTTAATCCTGTAGTCCAAGCGAACATTTGTGCGAGATGTAATGAAACTCCCTCCAGGCATTTCTGATCTATAATGTTCACGGAAATGGGATAGTCATTAGATCACAATGACCCTGACTTTTGACCACCAAAATCAGTTAATCCTTGAGTCCAAATGAACCTCTGTGCCAAAACTGAAGAAAGTCCCTGTAGGTGTGAGATACTGTGTTCACGAGAAAGGGGACAGACGAACTGATGGACACCCCGAAAACATAATGCCACTAGCCACAACTGTCGCCAGCATGGAGGCATAAAAAGCAGAGATGAAAGTAACACATGTCATCTGTTGCAGGTATTGAGCTGTGAGGCATAGTGCAAGTATACCATGCAACACTGTGTTTGACATGTTTAACCACATAGCTGGAAAGTAGCAGTTCTTAACCAGAGGTTCAGAGCCTCTCGGGGGGTTGCGAGATGACTAAAGGAATCTAACAAAAATTTCCAGGGGTGAAATGTAATGGTCTTCATATTTGCAGTTAACACCTTGAGGCTTATTTACTGACTGCACAAGTGACCTGACCAGAGACACTATGTACTTGGGTGTTAGTCGAAAATCTCTAACCTGATATTACACGAAAAACCTGCATATTATGTAAAAGACTGAATGACAGACATAAGCAATAAAGATAACTTGACACAAAGATTGCATTTTCAAACCAGTCTCAAAGAGAAATTTGTCAAAAAAACAATACTGCCAAATTTTCAAGCTGGTGGCCTTGATTCTACCTTGTCTTGGTGTACATGCGTGTGTAGGTGTGTATGTTTGTGTATAAGTATGCCGACATCATGATTAGAAGTGGTAAAGTACAGCTGGGAACAGGTATAGTGTTAAGACTGCCCCTTCTAATTTCTGTGAGCTGTAGGTTCCTGCCCCATCCTTACATAACAACTTAAAGGTGTCAACAGAAAGGAATCATTATGGCACAGCACAATACGTGAGCTACCAGGAAGTACAATTTAACCTTGGTTACAGTAATTCATGACAGAAGAATACCCAACAGACAGTGTGGGTGTGAGACAACGAACTTGCCAAATTGAGTTAAGGGAAGTTGGGGCAAATGTGTGACATGTAGTCTTGTGTCAGGGCTGAGAACAGCTTGAATAGCTCTATATTGGGAAATGATATTCACCAGAAAGTCACAAACACAGGAAATACATGAAAATGTTGTGGATTTTCAATTAAATTGGACTGGCAACCTAACATCACTTTACATTTTACCGACAACAGAGTCACAAAACAGGAAAACAGCAATTTCCTCTTCTACACGAACAGGAACAAGTCCAAAAAGCTGTAGTTGTTGGGTGTGGAAAAGCAGGCACAATCACTTTATTCACCAAGTGCACATCAAATGCACCTCGTCTGTCATGATGACACTACCACTGCAACATAACTTTCACACTTGCACAGTGCATGTACTGTGTGTCTTCTAACTGGACAAGAACAACAGGGCCTCACATAGAGAGGGTAATAAATCATATCCCCGAATGGCTATTTCCTCCCTGAAGAAGGTGCAGCACTGTGAGGTGTCAATCACATTTCTCTACCCTGCTATCTCATCACAGTGAGTCAGCTGGAGGTGTGGTGGAGAGCAAACTCCCTGACACCTCTCCCATTCTTTCTGAATCAATCCGCTGAGCTACATTTCTGTTCTGCAGTAGTTGTAGAGCTTTCTCCACAGCCAACGTTAGAGGTTTCATTTCCTGTGCCCGTTTGATGGGAGATCTGGGTTATCAGGGTTGTTTTGGGGGACCCTGTTTCATTGAACTATGAAATAATTTGACTGATGGCATGTTGCTGTAAAACAAGAAAAGATTATACTGCTAGAACATATTTATACCTTGCATAAGAAGACTGCCTCTGGTCCAAAACCAGTCTGTCTTCCTTCCTCTCAAGTTTTCTCATTTCGTTTTTTTGTCCATAGAGTAGTTTGCGTGTGACTGGCATTTTCAGCTACAGTAAACGGTGCACTGCCTACATTTTCTACAACTTCCCCCAGCTAATGAAGTTCATTTCTGATCAAAAGATGGCCTTTTTCTAAACCACAGCACATCTGAATACACTTTGCCCATAACGTCCCCACAACACCTGGGCACAGTAGTTGCATTAACATATTAAAGTCCAACTCAATGACTGCTTCCTAATTACACTGTATTTCAAGTTAAGCCTTTTATTGCCCTGAGTCCCATTAGTTTCTGACCCTGAAATGCACCACAGCGCTGTGAGGTGCTGCAAGCATCCTATAAATGGTAGATGAGTACTCTAAGTAGGACAGAAGTGTCAAAAAAGATTAAACCATTCCCTCTAAGACTTGAGGAAAAAAGAAAAGACAAAAATGGGGGCAGCTTTAGCCTAGAGGTGGGTGTATGGTCAGTGTTTGCAATGTCTGACCGGTGGGTATAATGGCAATAACAATGTACCCTCATTTCAACAAATGCCGCCTAGACGCCTATAAGCAAGTCATTAGAGCCACTAATTGTTCTTTTAGAGCTGCTTAACAGCCAGCATGAGTCTTGAGACTGGTGGGAACACAAAGCAGCTTATAGGTATCAGGGACAGAGGCAGAAAACAAATTTCCATGCTTAAAAAAGAAAAAAAAAAGAAAAAAGAAAGGCCCAGGAAAACATTTACCAGGGGCATAATCAAGATGTAACACAACAAGAGCGGTAAAATGTGCATAAAGAAGAACAACAGGAAAATCGCCATTAGCAGTGAAGAATGTTATGTCTTGTGTCAGGGGAGGACACACCATAGTGAATGATGCAAATGCAATGGTGATGAGATGCTAACTAGTGAAGTGGTCAGTAGGTAGTAAGCCCATACTGCTGGACTTAGCAAACTGAGCCAGGATAAATTCACACTGATTTGTTGCTCTTGAGTACCCACCACGCTACACCCACTTGACTCTTGTGCCCAGCAAATGTCAATTAATGTGTGTAGCAGGATAATTCACAGGGAACCCATTGTGTTACATCAAAACTACATAACAAATAAAACATCAATACTGGGAACACAGTGTCCAACATGATCAGCAGTATGGGAGCATTTGTTCATGTTTTTTTTTTTTCAGACAAGTACTGACAAAAAAATAAAATAAAATAAATAAATAAATTAACATCGTTCACTGTCCTCCCAAGCTTGGAAAAAGAGTGTCCCTTTTCTTGCCATATCACCAAGCCTTATACATGCCAATACTGAGCCAAGTATGTAAATTACCAGCTCAACACTGCCCAAGAGCTTCAGGCTTGTGAGAGGCCAGGGAGAGCCAGCCACTTTCAAACAATGTATGACCAAGAGGTAATACACATAAACAGAACGTGAAATTACAAATTACATCATACTGTTGCTAAAATGCTAGTCATATCAGCCAGACCCTTTGGCAAACAGTCAGCTCCTAAGACATAGTCATACTAAAATTGAACAGGCTTATAACGCATTTTAAGTATGTATGAAGCGATGAAAGTGATAAGAGTAACACTACTTACAGCCTGTGGACAACCACATATTGTGGCTGACTTCCAAACCGGCTTTTTCAGGGGCATAAAAATGTTTACATACACCAGGGAAAGGATAGGCTGGTTATGCAGGCTACGTTGGTGGCCGTCGTGACAACAAATTGAGTGCATGTGAGATGTGCTCCCCTGATCAATTATAATCCGGCTAGATAATAAGGATCAAGCTGCATGTGCAAATCACCACTGTCACCTGCATGTTAGCGAACAAGAGACCACGAGGTGAAATTAAAAGAGACTGACAAACAACGGATAACGCGAAAGACGGTGATAACCTTCAACAGGATCAAATTAAAGGAGAAGGACAGAGAGAGCAACAGGGCACACTCCTGTGATAAACACCGTCAATGAAATTGGAAGGTGTGGGGGCTGGCAGCCGGGGGAGACCTTCTCATTAGTTTTGAGATTCACTTCAACTGATTTTCCAACAAGAATGATTGATTTATGCTTCACACACACACACACACACACACACACACACACACACACACACACACACACACACACACACACACACACACACAGACTGAAGCTTTTCTCTCCTGTCAACAAGCAGAGAAGCTGGAACAAGGTGTCTATTGAGTGGACTAAGGAGGGTGTGTGTGTGTGTGTGTGTGTGTGTGTGTCTGTGTAAGTGTTGGGCTGGGTGTGGATGTGTAATTGTGGTGTCTTGTCTTAATTAAAGAAAGTGCCTTTGTTCAGCAACTGCTGCACAGGTGATGGAGAGGTGGCGTTTTTGTGTGTGTGTGTGTGTGTGTGTGTGTACTGTGTGTGTACTGTGCTGTACACCTGTTTCTGAATCCCTCTGCATGGGTGTGTGGTGTATGTGTGAATATCTTGTGTGTTCAAAGTACAAAAAAAGTTTTAAAACTGACCACAACATGATGCTGAAAAACAAACAAAACCAAATAGACCTTTTCTACCCTTAATGCAAAATAACAGGCAAACCTCACACGTCCTGGTGTCTGCATACAGCAGATGTGTCTCACCTCCACCTGCAGCTCCTTGGCGGGTGTGGCCTGCAGCTCAGTGGGAACGGTACACTCCAGAGTGTTTCCAACCAGAGTCAGACTCTCACAGCTGTGATTGGAAACAGTCAGAACCTGACACTTCATCGCCTCCCTGTCCATCCGGTCACCCTGCATTGGAGGGAAGATGGAGGAAAGAGAGAGGGAGGAAGAGGCAAGTTTGGAGGAAAGATGAGAAAAGGGAAGTAAAAGGGAGAAGAAACAGATTGATAGGAGAGACGGGAAATAAGACAGAAAGGCACGTAAGATCAACAGAGCGGCTACAAAACTTCTAGATCATCAGTTTTACAGGTAGTTCTGAGGTCAAAGGGCACAGCAACAAACTATTAAAAAAAATGCCCAGATGAAATTCTGTTGTCAGGTAAGGTCCATTATCTGCACACAGAAAGTGGTACTTGTGATTACTTGCAGTTTTTGGAATACACACAATAAGCAGCCTGTGATGGCCTTAACAGGGGCTCTTTGTTGTTTTCCAGTCTATCAAATTACACCAAATTAATCTGCACTGGAAAAACCTGAGGTCAAGTATATTCCATCACAGGGCAGCCAGTGATAACATTTGAGCCCTAAAGCAAAAACTAATGTCGAATCAATTTCAGATGCTATTAAAAAACATTACAACCAAGCTGCAGAAAGTTCAGAGTGGACAATGCTGACCACTGTGAGGTACAGACCCAGAGTCCTGTGAGGGCACAGCCTGACCCTGAACTTGGATAAACACTGATCACAGGCCACATGCCATTACTGAAGTCCCAAACATTCACACTCTTCAAAGTTTCCTCACGGTCACGGCCTATTTAGGACAAAATGGAATAGAAAAAGGTGTAGAGAATATCCTCAGTGAGGTGAGGTAACAATGAAGTAGATCAGATGCATCACGCTGAAGAGGGAGCGTCTCGTTTCCATGATTCCATCATGATTCACAGGGATCGAGAGCAGAGTCTAAACTGAACTTGTAGCTGCTGATATGAGTAAAACAATGTGACTTGTTCTGATCTTGTGACCCACAGGGGGACAAACAACAAAGAGATCTAACTGCGTTATTGTCCAGACTATTGTCCACATGAATGTGTGTGTGTGTGTGTGAGTGAGTGACCTGTTGAGTGTATGTAGGAATCTGTGAAAGAACAACATCGCTTCATTTCATCATACTCTCAGAATCGCTCTTGTTCTCTTTACTTCTCTTCTCATTCATTTTTTTGTTTCTCTGATTCCCGCTCTCTCTCTAACTCTCTCACACTCACACACACACACACACATAAACACACACACACACACACACACACACACACACACACACACACACACACACACACAC
>JBBMJY010000012.1:7420380-7430385 GCA_037833715.1 Toxotes lorentzi | reverse complement strand
CACACACACACACACACACACACACACACACACACACACACACACACACACACACACACACACACACACAGACTGTGCTCCTGGTGAAAAACTGATACTCTTAATTTGACAAAGCAGCTCTACCAACTATGCTTATCTCGTTAATTAAATAAGCCAACCAGTTTTTTTGAACAAAGACAATGCTAGATGGGTCCTGTCTTTCAACTGAGTCTCCACCTTTGGGATGGACTAGCAGCCAACACAATAAATCATGTAAACTGTCATCCTATCAAACTCAAACAGACAATATTTTTGACAGCAGGCCTGCCAGTCAGACCCAATCATGTCCACACACTTGTGATCAATCAAGTGTTAAATGAAATACAACTCATTCAGCATTGTTTTCTTGTAAGAGACAGCATTATCAAAATGGTTACTGTGTGCTTTATGATTCATCAGCCTGTCCTTTAGAAAACCCCACACAGACAACACTTACATCTAAAGCTGGTGTGTGTGTTTATGTCAGGAAATACCCCACGCAGTCTTCGGGGTGGAAAATTATCCCCACCTTAACGGTGGTTAACTGACTGCCGGCTGATGAATATTTCAGTTTCTGATAGAAACTTGGCAGGTGCTTTTCTTCTGCCACCTGACACTCATTTCTTTGGGCAGTAAAATTTTGAATGAATCCACTACTGTAAAAGAAACAGAAAATAACTGTCCTTTACCACAGCATAGACATTATGAAAAGAAAAACCCAACACTATTAAAATATCTCCCTTGTGGAGATTGGTTAGTGATCTGTGCTCCATGCAACAAGCTGTCACACCTACACGTCGTATACGGCAGCTACCACATGCATGCGGTCAAGAACACGTCATGGACCTGGTATTAATGACTCAACCAGATTAATCATTTTGCTTTATTGAAGCCTTGAATCTTCTGACCTAAAGACATGTTTCCACCAAGATGTAATCAAACCACAAGTATAATAATGTCAGATTTGAAGCCACAATAAACAGATCCTTGTTAATAAACACAATTATTTGATAATGTTTTCAGAGTCTAATCCTTATAATCAGAACAGACTTAAATAGCTTAATCATGTGTACTACTAAGACGGTGATATGCAGCTGATCCACAGGAAAACATCACTAATACAATTTACTGATAAACATTTTAAAGTACCCGTTTGGAGGAAGCACACAAAGGACTGCTGGGACACAGTGAAATTACCTTTTCAAGTGGATTAAAAGATGCTTGCTTTCCAAATTAAAAACTGAACCACGTCTTTAGCATAAACCCCTAGAGAAAAAAACAACATAGAAAGAATATGCACTTAATAGGCTTACTAAATAATTATCATCAACCAGTCAAATTGTTGGCCATAAGCTTGTCTTCACAGTGACCAACATATGCATGTATTGGGAATAAAGCTGTGGTCATCGGGTGATTTATGGCCAAATTAATCAATTGGAAATCAGCCAAAGTCATCTTTCTCCATTATACTGGAGGAGATGATATGATTTTAGTTAACAGCTTTAAGGGGTACAGCGCGTAAAATCTGAAAAAAAAAACCCCAAAAACTGCCACACACCCTCTACTGTCGTAGGTGCTGCAAAAGGAGTTACCGTATTTTCTGACGGACTACGCCATTCCAGAGCCCGTTCTATATCGTCAAGTATATTACAGTAAGTACAATTTATTGTAATATGGATTTACTGAGCCCCTATCCAATAACATCAAATCTAAAAGTCTGACTGCAACAATTCATCCAGCTGTGGATGTCATATCTTGACACCGTGCTATGGGAGTACATACTTTCCGTAATTTTGTTTATCAATGTATAGCTTCAGAGCTGTCTTTCTGACAATATCTAGCTCCAATTTACAGTTGAACGAAAAGGCAAACTCTCACACACATAATGATGTCCCATAATTAACAGCCATGGTGAATATACATAAAATGATAGATGACCATGCCCTAAGTGGTCAAAAACCATGCACTTTTATGGCTGGTTAGAAAACTTACCAGTGCCTTGTGTAGTTCGCTATAATGCTTTCACACATGCACTACTACCCAAGACTTTTGTAGGCATGACCCTAAGGAGCTGTATGTGTGAACGCAAATGAAACGGACTTTACTCTGCCAGCTCCCAAGTACAAAGTCCGTCTAATGCCCGATTTTAACCGTGTGTGAATGGAGAACTAGACAATGCTGCCAACGCACAGAAAAAGTTGTGTCTTGCCTGAGAGAGCTTCCAGTATCTAGTCAAACATTGTTTTTAAACCAGCTAGCCACTGGGTGGGTCACCAGAAAGATGGCGTCATCACAGAGGCAACAGATGGCTAGTGTGTCCGCAGTGGAAGAATGGGTGGGTGGCCCCGATCCAAACTAAAATCCCAATACTATACATATGACTTCCCAGTGCTGGGGGCTGTTAATGACAAAACCTCCTATTAGAAAAGCATAAAACTTAGAAGTACCAGTCAAGTAGAGACTAGGTGCCTTATTGGCACTGACACGCTTTAAAACCTACAAAACGACGGAAAATGTTTTTTGTGCGTGTTGAAACAAAGCAGGCTGGTGGTTTCTTTACACCTGACAGTGTTTAGCATGTTACCGGGAAATTATCATCTAACATCTACCAGTAGAAGCAAATCATGAAGTAACACTGAGCCGTTAGGGTGCTGTCTGGTCAGCCGAGGCAAGTCAGGAAAAGAGCCTCATTGTTTGGCTACGGCTGGCTCACCAGTTTAGGCTTGTCCTTATAGTCCAGTTTACAAGCATTAGTGAAGTTACCACAGTTTACTAACAGTCCTGTGTAGAGTCTCGCCAAGTGCTTCGGTCACAGGAGTCGCTGCACTCAGGATACAGCAGTTTTCCCCTGAGCACAACTGTGTGTCAAGTGCGGAAGCGGCTTTGAGATATGGGTCGGTTAGAGGAAAAGCTAACTTGGCTACCGTTAGCTAACCCCGCTAGCCTTTAGCTTTGCTAGCACGGCCTTTCAAACCTCCAGACAACTTTCCAAAATATAACCCCGTCCGCTTTTAAACTGAACGGTACGGCAAAAGTAGCGCTACACAGTCGTCGCGTATTCAAGAAAGTAGTTTACCTGCTGTTTATGTAGCTAGCAGTCGTATTTTTCAGTGTTTCCCGGAGCAAGAGCTGGTTTGCCGACCAGTCGAGTCGCTTGCTGCTTCCTCCCGTCTCAGTCTCATACAATGAATTACTTCACGTGAGCGCGCAGCCTGGGTTTGTAGTTCGTAGCTGGGGAGGGGGAGGGGTGACGGACACGAGCCTGAGAGCCACACCTGCGCGGTCACGACGCGTGAGCTCAGTTAGTGTCTCATCAGCTGGAAATCTGTAACAGTAGGGTAATTATGTCATAAACACAGTCTATTTTCAGACGCGACATTTTCTTAACCTCCACGGGCTTAACGTGTGCTTTAATTTAACGGTAGATGATTCTGTTTTTAATCGACCGAGACTGAGCTTTGCAAGTGTTTCGATTTTATAATTACAAGTGATCTACTTAATTGTTTCTTAAACTAGTCACTGGGATCCGAAATGAGTCACTTCTGAGTATTTGCCTTTATCTCAAATACCACTGGTAGTTTCCTCAAGGCGGGGTCTCATAATAAACTCTCCATTAGCCAGTTTTAACTTTTAGCCAAGCAAATGATATACAACATCAAATGGGCTCTATACTGGTCCAGTATGAAACAGATGCTGGAGTTATGTCCCCATGGATACACGGATAGCTTAAAGTCAATGCTATTATTCCCCTAATTAGAGTTAATTGAGCATATTACACTTGCCAACACCGAAGCTGTAACTTTCTTTCATTGCAGTTGCCTGTAAGGCAGTTATTAACCATTAGTCTGCACTTACTGCCCCACCTGGCGGTCAGTTTACGTAATGAACCATATTAAGCATATAACAAATCAAAGAAACAAAACAGAAATACACACACATAGAGAATTTTAAATATAATATATAATATGAAATATATATTGAAAGTTGAGATTGAAAATTCATGCTTGACAAAACAATCTCACCATGCAGTCTATGTGAATGCATTGGTTTGTAGTATTTTTGTGAGTATATTCTATGAGAAGAGAGTCAATTGCAGACAGAGGGGTTGGTAGCCAGTGTGTGTTAATATTAAAAATGTTCACTGGAAAGATGGCCGCCTGGTTAGCTCAGTTGGTAGAGCACGAGACTCACTCTCTTGGGGTTGTGGGTTTGAGCCCTACTCTGGATGGCACCACCTCCCATGGGCTCACCACCTGTGGGAGGTGCTGTAGGACTTTGGTGCTTTGTGAACTGGGCAGGAGTCGCCCCTGGGCCTGGACCCAGATAAGCAGCAGATGATGACATGACACTGTAAAGATGATTTGTATGTATTTTTATTTTTTATTGTGACCATTGTCCTTGTAGTCTTTCCAACCCTTTTACTTATAAAATCATTGTGTTTTTCTGTTATCAATAATTCAGGAGGATACAGTAGGTTGTTGTGGAATGTGACGGGTCAGTCTTTTATCACCGAGCCACTCCTCCAGGTCCAGTCCTCATAGTAAAATCACATGTACACACACACACAGCAGGACAGCAACAGTAAGACAGCGAAGACTGAAACACTGTTTATTTTCATACAATCGTCTTTTATTTCATATAGAGATAAAGAAATATATCTGAAAACTAAAACAGAAAAGTCTGTGGAACAGCCACAGTACAGAGAAACAAAGAGACTGTCATTAGTGTGAACGAGATCGGTGGGTGCAAAAGTAGGCATAAGGAAAATAAACTAGTGAAAAATAAAAGAAAGAAAAATGTGAATGTCCAGCTTTGCCAACAGGATAATAAAACAGAGCAGTATCATTTGTAATCTGTCTTTCATTTTAGGGCAGGAAGACAGCTTTCATCAACAAATCATGGACACTGGTGTTTGACCACAGCCAGTATTTTACCAATTAGACTTGAAAAAACAAAACAACAAAAAAGGTCTACCTGCCTGTGGGAAATCTGCAATAATGACAAGTTACGGGTATACAGGAAAAGACACTTATTAACAGTGTATGTCACCAAACTGATAGCATTTTGGTGCATGTTCATTGGCCAATGTAGTTCGAGGCCACTGCTTGAGAACATCACTGATATCATTCATTATCCTCACCTGTAGCTTTCCCTACTTTGTCAACACCAATTATACATTGGTATTATTCATACAGACAGTATGTGATTGCATCGCTATCTCTTCTTTGAGGATGTTTAGAGCCAGAACAAATGGGAATACAGAGATGAACAAAAAATAAAAAACAAATAAAGAGGACAACAGGAATGGAGCGTGGAGGATTGGCCGAAAGTCAGATTAGCAAGGCTCAATCTAAAACCTCAGGCTGCCAAGTACAACGTTCCCAAGCCTTTTCACAGATCACATTACACAACTTGACCGTATTACACAACTTCACAGTTATCTGCAGGCTTCCATGTTAGAATGTGTTTTTATGCATTGCTGATATTTATTGTGATGCAAGCTGAGTTGTTCCAGCAGCTGAGCTAAAACAAAAAACAAACAAACCTCATGCCATTTCCAGAGTAACTTGCATGTAAAGTGTTTGAGGACAATATAAAACTGTGACCGCACTGTTACTATCATTAATTACTATATGTATAGGTAGATGTATTTCTACTGTGAATATTTTCGATGGTAGAAAGCAGTTTGAGATTTCAGATTTTTGACTGTAGCTCAACCGTCTCCACGTTGCAGCTGGATTTGAGTCAACTCTGGTCTGAAAGACAGGTCTCTCATCCCTGTGCCCATTCATCCGTGTAAATACTACCATTCATTCATATTTCATTAAAGAATGGCCCCCACTCATACGACGTAAACATCTGCTTGCCAAAATAAGAGCACACTGAAACGAGCAGAAAGAACAAGGAGAAACACAGGATAGAAAACACAGAAGTTCATCACACTTGTATGGCTTATCACTTCCCTTATATCACATGTTTCAAAGTGACTGTTTCTCATTGCTTGGACTTCAAGAGTTGAAATTCAAACACTACATATTTAATTTGAATTTGCAGTATATGATAATGTTTTAATCTGGAACATGCTCCTAGATTAGAACATAAGCATGATGAAGTCCAGGGGTGACAAAATGATGCCACTGCAACTTTGAATAACAGACTGTGGATGTGATCTTTTACTTCAATTCCTCAGGCAGGGTCAGTGTTTTCCCAGGAGCACATTTGACTAAACTGGCGTAAATACAGACGCTTGGACATCTTTTCAGGGTCGCTATATATCTTTTTAGTTCTTCCACAGCTTTACATGTGTCAGCCAAGTTCAGCCCCAGACACCAAGACGGAGCCTACTGGCTGAATGCTCCCTCATCCAATGTGAACTATCACTATGTTTTTGCAAATCACAGGCCATTACTGCTGGGTGGACAGGAGGAGGAGATTAAGTTTTGCTGATGTTAAAGCAATTCCCACTGCTTAATGATGGAAATTCTCATTTAAATTGGAGACATTTTCATACTTGTGGTCACACGCTTATGTTTAAAAGTTTCACTTTGTCATCCTTGTGATCGCAACAGCTGAAATAATTTACTAGCTGCAACTGACTTTAATCAACAAGGACAGGTGTGAAATTGGGAATTCACTGATTTGACCGCTCCCATAATGGAATGCGACATCTACAGCGATGATGGTCTGCAACGTGAATGAATCACTGACCTTTTGGTTTAGCTGCCCGTCAAGCTCCCTAGAAAATTATTAACCACTGCCCTAAGCTAAGCACTGTGATTTTAGAAATGTAAGATGTTACCACTGGGAACGATGTGACTGGGAAACCTGTGACAGACTGACTACTGATCAATGCAGGCATCCTCTGTCTGTGAAGGCATTTATCCTCTCGAGTCTGTGTCTGACATATCACAGATACAACCTCTGAATCTGCAACTCACTGAATCAGTGAGATTTAAATCACAAAAATACCTGCATGGTTTGTGTATGCCCAATAAGGCTAATCTCCAGCCCCTGCACTTAATCACTCCTTTGCATTTGTAATGGTATTAAATGACTAATGCAACCATGACAGACATTGACCACTTCTCTATTTCATATGCACTCAGGTAACTGAATAGCTATTGCTGGTTCTCGTATCATTTCAGACCCTAGAAGGTGGAAATGTAAAAAGGTGCAGGGTGGTGCTCCAGGATTTGACCTGATATCAACCAAAAAATCTAACGAACTAAAACAAGAAGACCCATAATCATCATCCACAGATCTCTGTGTGAGAGTAACACCATTAACGTCTTGTTAGTGCACGGAAACAAAGTTTGTCTGTCTTGTTGATTTCATTTAGTGATGAACAGACCCAAAAGGAAAAAAATAAAAATACCGAATTGTTGTCCACTGAGCGACAATCTGGAGAATTAAAAAAATTAAATTAAATTAAAATTTAAAAAATGGGTACACGCACAGTCCATTTCTCTGCCTGCTGTTCCAGAGACACCAGGTGGCAAATGGACCTGGTCCAGAAAATTCTTTCACCTGGCACTTCTTCAAATCTTGAAGTTTTGTATCACAGTTCATCAGCAGGTCAGACCTGCAGCAGCTTCTTTCCTCTGGTCCAGCAGCTGGTGGTGAGCACATGCTTTTCATACGTCCTCTGTTACACAACTGGTTACATATGTGGAACCAGTGAACCAAAAGCTTATGACACTTGCAGCCATTTTTTTCTTTTTAGCACTTATCAAACCGGTGCGCAGAGAGTCGGCCTTTCATCAAGAATCAAGCATTCAGTGTGAGCCTCTGTCACTGACGGGCTTTCTTGTAGCAGGCAATCAAGAGAACGATGATGGCTGCTCTGAAAATGACTTACGAAAAGAATATTGTACACCCATTTAGTTATTTATTTAGAAACCAAGAGAAGGAGACACATGAAGCAGTGGACAGAGCTCTGCAAGTTGGGATTATGTCCGGACACGACAGAATTTCTGGTTGACTTTCACTGTATGCAGAAAGGAAGAGAAGAATTAAGAGTCCAATTTGCCCAACTACACTGAGCATTTACAACCAAAATGTCCGAACTGGAAGTACTGTACAGTTACCACCCCTTTGGGCTTCACGTTGACATTGACAGGGTGCTTGTGAGTGCACGGTTGTGTGCCTGAACTTGTCAAAGATGTTGTGTGTGTTGGTGTGTGTGATACTGAGTGTAAGCCTAATCACCGTCACTGAATATATTAGTATACTAGCCAGAGACGCTGAATGCTAGTACTCGCCGGTGACACCGAACAGAGCGTGCACACGTGCGTTCTATTTGTTACGATCTAGAAGGTGCGTCCTCGAAGCTGATAATGCTGGACTCTGGGTGTTGTGCTCCACCTGTGGATGGTGCTCCGCCGCTCTGTGACATTGAGGATGAGGAGGTGGAGGTGAGCGAGATGCCGACAGGTCCCCCCGCTGGTCTCAACGAGGAGGAGGAGGGGTCCCGCCCGCCTGAGAGGAGTGGCTGTGTGTCAGTTCTGACTTCGTCCTCGTCCTCGTCTTCCTCGTCGTCCATGCTGGGCCAAGCCGACTGGTCCTCCACACGCTTTAGACGTTCGTTGAGAGCTTTGAGAGCCAGTTGTCTGGGGGAAGAGAGATGTTTGTTGTGTCACTACTTGTGGAATAAGCGCTGTCCTTATGCAGTGATCAGAAATACAGATGGCGGGACATGTCATTAAGCAGCTGAACTGCCATACCTGTGGCTAAAATTGGAATAAGGTGTCCATACTTTAAATGATCTGTAATACTAATAATACAATAGTATTGCAATTCTTACATTTAGTCCAACTACAGCCTACATACTGGAGCACTGTTTGTGTAAACAGCTGATATTCCTACGGTTGTAGGTTTAGCCCTCAAAGAGAAAAACAAGAGCGAGAGAAATTCTGATTCCTGGTTTTGTTAAGTGACCTAGATAGTTGGAACGGACTGGTGAATCTGGAAATTCACCATGAAGGTGCTCAACAAAAAAATCTAGGGCAACACTTTGCCCTGATACTGTCCTTTAAAACTCACAATCAAGAAGAGGATCAGACACTGTATCAAATGAATGATGTAATTTTTAGAGTAAAACATATCATTTGTAAATTTCCCACCTTTCCTGTAGAAGCACCAATTACTTTTAAAATCTTTACCATAAGGTTAATTTACCTTCCAAAAGATGGCAGACCTCTCAGTCACCAGCTAATCAATATGAATCATTCGTTTTGATTAGCTGGCCTTAGTCATTTGTCTGGGAGGAAGGCAGGCCTTAGTCTGATTCACATGGCAGCCATGTTTGATGTGTGTCATACGGAAAGAAGTAAACACTGAACAGAAGATGAGTAGAGATGCAGACTGAAACATAATGAAACCAGACCAGTTACTGGAAAAAATGTAACCATTCTAGTTTGTTGCCAATTTCAGCTGTTTCTCAGAAACTGAACATGTGTAGCTGTGTGAGTATTCAACAAACCTGCCCCTGGATGTTCTTTTAATCACTTTTTGATAATAAAGTATAAAAGTATGTTTTTACACTGTGAGATCTAAAAAATGTACAATGACCCCTTAATAATTACAGGATCATACGTCTGTTGTCATGTTTGTGTGTGTGAGCAGCGATATCTTTCTGTAACTGAATCTGTGTGACAGCTTGGGTGTGTGACTGTCAGACATTGGAACAGGAGGAAAAACTATCCCTCACAGCTTGAAAGCAGGAGTTAGTGAATGTGTGTTTGTTGTAGAGTTAAGGCATGAACATGTGTGAACTGTTTGAAGAGTACGGCTGAAAGAGAAGAGGCTCAGCAAACCTTCCCTGAGTAAACAAAACAAAAAAAACACAACACAGTGTCTGTGTCTCCTCTCTGACTCTTGTGTATTTATTGACCATTAGGGTGGGTGTGTGTGTGTGTGTCGGTGTGTGTGTGTGTGTGTGTGTGTGTGTGTGTGTGTGTGTGTGTGTGTGTGTGTGTGTGTGTGTGT
>JBBMJY010000012.1:7386074-7420280 GCA_037833715.1 Toxotes lorentzi | reverse complement strand
GTGTGTGTGTGTGTGTGTGTGTGTGTGTGTGTGTGTGTGTGTGTGTGTGTGTGTGTGTGTGTGTGCGCGCGCGCACATTCTATTTCACACTTCTGTTATTTTCATGCATTCTGGACTAATATGGGTTTTTAATGACAATGACTTGATAATGACTTGACTTTTTGCTGATGAAAGTCAAGTGATAGGAGTTGAAAGCTCCAGAATGGCTCCTAAATTGACCTTGGAGTGAGACTGTTTTCTCGGCTGCTGTTTCCAAAGTCAAGAATGAACTTCAAACCACAGCAGTATGTTATATTAATGTTTAAGTTTAAGAAGTGTGATTTGCTACAGTCTATAGCCAAACCAGTGCATTTAATGGTGCAGAAACTCTGCGTTAAGCAAGCAATGAATTTGCAAATGACACCAAACCATTCAATGAAATAATAAATGTAAAAGTAAAATGAAATTTTAACAGATGCTTTATGCAACAGGTCCTGGATGAACTTCCATCACACTCTTTTAATGACACACGCACACCAATATATGAGACCAAATTAAGTATCAGATCAGATGTAAATATTTAACTCTTTCTTTGCTCTGACTCACCTCCTCCTCTCTGCATCCTGTGGGTCCGTCCCTGGCAGGGTGATTGTGATGGAGGAAGGCGCCCCCACGTCGTATCTCTTCACCATCTTCCTGCACACCTTTATCTTCACCAGAGCGGAGTGGACCAGCCCTGCCAGCAGCCCCACAGCTGGCTGCAGTGCCTCAGGGAAGAAACTTGCAAAGGCAAAGTGATCTGACATGTCCCCGCGGCCCCGGCTGTGCCTCTGGTAGAAGCGCAGGTAGACCCAGCCCGACAGGGCGCCGTAGCTGTACGCAGCCAGCGGGGCAGAGCTGCCGAGCAGCCCGGAGAGGCGCAGTAAGGCCAGGAGGAGGAGGACCAAAGCCGGCGCTGCTTTGAGTCTCACCTGAGATGGGAGAGGGAGACTAGATTTTAGCTCCTGTGAACAAAAATGAGAGGGCAAAGAGGCAGCTACTAGTCTGTCTATAGACCACCGTGACTGCCAGTTCTCACAATTCACTCAAGTCAGCTAGATTCAGGAATGGGAACACTAAACAATAGCTGATTACATGCCAGAGTAGCAGGCGGGAGTCACAGTCAACATCTACAGGCGTTTTGATGAACATTTCCTGATATGCACAGCTGAGATGAGGAAAACTAAGTGAAGTAAACAAGTTTTACAGAAACTCATAAAAAGCACGGAAAGCAAAAATAATGTCAGCTAAAGCAGAGCAGCCTGGTAGTTACAGGGACACATTAGGAATGTGTAACTAATGTGTGCTTTAGCAAAAAACTAAATCCAGTGTACACTGGGGACAGTGCAGTTTATTCAGTGTACACTGCTCTGCAGAGGAGCATCAGATTTAATCTCAAAATGTAAATTATAACACATCACACTGTAGTCCATATTTGGAAGAGAATCACATGCCTGAACCAGAGAAGGCAGGCCAAGAGAAAACACTCAGAACAGCTCGAGCATTGGCCTGTAAACAAATGGCTTACATGGCTTTAATAAAATAGCATGATCTCTGTATTTGACTATAATTTGACTGTCCAATAAGACTGTGTGCTCATAAAACAGTTTTTATTTATTACCATACCACCATACCATAATAAAAACTGAATGCAAAAAGTGATATTTCAATGATACAAGTAAACAAAAAAAAACAAAAAAAAAAGAAACAAATGAAATCCCTCTGTTGAAAAGGTAAATGTCAATAGAAACATAAAGATCTCCAGAAAAACAAACCAGACTGTTTAAATCCTCCTACATAAATCATAGTCCTCTGAAGGCACAAAACAAAACCTGACACTTTTCAATACAAAAGCTCAGCAGCAGTTATCAATATGTTTCTTGCTGTTTTTCCATCCAGTTAAGAATTTACTACAACTCAGTTGTCCTTCCTTAAGCTGTACTTTGTAGTGTTAACAAGCCAATAGTGTATCCTGTTTAGACATATATATCCTGGACTATTTCACTAAAGGAGTAAGTAGAAAAGAAGTAAATACAGCAAACAATAAATAAATTAACAAGTAATTCTTCAAATGGCAATGCACTGTTACTAGTAACTTAAAAACTTAAAAAGAAATAATTAAAAATGAAAACAATTTTGGCACTTTGACTTTCCTGACTGACGGCAGGACATTTGCATCCAGAACTGTCTGCTATTTAGTGGAATCAATTCTTCCCTCTATCTGTGCAATGTTTCCTGTGCCACCGGCTACCACACAAACCCTCATGCATTAACACTGTTCTTTCCATTAAATATTGCTCATTTTTTCTTTTCTGTGGTTTTTTGTTTGTGTTGCCACAAGGTTTGAAGAGTCAGAGAATTTATTAGCTCTGGGCTTGTCATCACCTGACAATTCCAAATACCTAACAAGACTTAACAGACCGAAAGAGTTAATGAAGTTATGAGACTTAACAAGTAGAATGGTGCATTTTTCACATGCCACAAATGCTGTTTAATCTTTTTTTTTGTTCTTGAATTAAAAGTAGCAGTGTATTACATCTGAAAAATGTTAATTACGTCTGTTAGAGGGTTTTTATCTACTTCTTTATAGTTCATAAATCAATAAAAAACAGAATTTGCTCAGAAGTGCCCACATTTTGGCACACAACTAAATACTGTATTCAGTATTGAGTATTTTTAAAACACAGACACAAATATTTTCTTGGTTTCTGCAGGGAAATCTTCTACCCCTCAATCTATATGTATCCATTGTGAAAACCTATGTTAATTTACAAAGCAAAGCCAAGTGAATTTTATTTGATTTTCCGAAAATGACAGGGGGCATCCTGGATGTTTGCTGGAAATAATCTGCCACAGGCTTGTTTATGTACACATCTCAGTGGCTAGTGGTCAGGTTTCCAGAGTTGTTTCCATTCTTGTTTGGATACATTCTCAGTTTAACTATGCTGTCCCACTGCTCAGTTGCATAATGATCCAGGATTATTAACAGGCTCAAAAGAGGAGCACACCCTTCGCCTTTAGCACAAATACAGAGAAGAAATGAAGTCTGTTTTTTCTCACCTGTGGCACTCTGAGCACTGTAGTGTCCCCCATGGTCTGCTTTAGCGCCACCAGGACACCTCCCAGGAACCCGGCTGCTCCATGGACACGCACAGCAAACAGGAAGTCCAGGTCAAAGGTGGCCACATAGGTGAGGAGGTAGGAGAGGCCTGCCAGGAGGCCTGCAGACACATTAACCACTGCGAAAAAGATCAGGAGCTCCAGAGCGCCCCACAGAGGCTCCAGCAGGCGCCCACAGGCCATAACAGTCCCCACATTGGCTGCCACACCCCAGACATGCTGCTCCACCACCCCGTGGGTCACCAGAGTCCAAACCCAGAAGTTAGGTGGAAAGAGGAAACCTGGGGTCACTCCCAGTGCGTATGGAGTGTTGACAGCCCATGACAACAGATAAAGGAGTACCACCACAGCACTTATACTTTTTACCACCACACTGGTGCTGGCAAGGGCAGCTAGGAAGTGCTGTTGTGCCACCGGCAGGTAACGATTCATTGTGGTCTGTTATGAAGAGGATCCTTCTTGAGCAAATCAGCTCAAGAGAGCGAAACAGCAGATTGGTTGCTCCTGGTGCAGCAGATGTTGGATACGTGTGTGAGATTAATAATGCCAAGCAGAACAGGAGACACCTGTAAGTCCGGACAGCATCCAAATCCACACTTTTCTGTGAGCCTTCATCCGGGAAACTGTCTTTCAGCTGGGTAAAGATAGCTTTGGTAAACAACTCAGTAAGGTCTATTCCTCCTGGCTAATTCTGTTAGTGTTAATAATCAATATGTGTCCTTAAACCTTGACGAGACTCTCTGAAACATTCACAGAGCTTAGGACAGTAGAAACAAAGCCACTAGGCTTGCTCATACAATCCAACCAGGTAAAAACTTTGCGGTGCAGTAGATAAGCCTGAAGATGTGATAACCTTAGCAAGGAGACCTTTTGATCTAGTTGCCGAGCTGGCGACCTTAGGTCGACGCAGACAGAAGTCGAACAAGCTTCCACATCACCACCAGCGAGCAGGCAGGTAACAGGAGCCGAATATTCAACTGCTTAATGAAACAAATACACCCAAGTGCCTTCTTCTTCAGAGGCTCTCGGCTGAGTTAGCTTGTAAACACAGGAGAGCTAATGTTAGCTAGCTGTCACACTGAAAACGTTTTCAGTTCCGCTGATTTATATCCGCCAAGGAGGAGCAGGAGAGGTTACGTCTTCGTTTGATAATAAGGCAGAGCAGCTAGCGTCAGTAAAACACGATCGATCAAACCAGTACACGGAGCTCCAGTCCCGTTACCCTGCGCTCTCTCGGCCCGGTGTCTATCGGGCTAGCCCGAGGATTTCCCGTAGTTAGCAACAGGCCTCCAAAACAATGTCTGAGACGTTTCTGAACCAGCGTCAGTTCGCGTGTAGCTCACAGATTTTCATTACTACCTTAGCTTCGTTCGTTGATTTTATTGCTCCTCTGTATTTTCAGAGCAGGTCGCCGGGGAGAAATATATTATCTTAGCAGACACCCCTCCTCCCATTAACGACACTCAGCTACTGACCTGCGCTGTCTGCCACCGTCATCAGCAATCCACGAAAAAGCGTCAAGTCACGTAACTTTCTAGCACTAGAGCACTCTGGGAAACCGAGTTCTCAAAAATGGATGGCTCAAAGTGCAATAGTAAGTTTAGCTAGGCTAAAAATGAGTCTGCACTAGCATTAGTCGACCTAAAAGATGAGCCTTCTAGCTCATCTAACTTCAACCACTTCAGTTCAGAGGGAAATATTTTATCTTTGACTCCATTACATTTAGTTACAGCTATAGTTCCTTGTTACATACATATGATCAACCTTGATTGGCATAACTAGCCAATTAAAGGTTATATAACATTAGCAGTTGGTGGTGGTGAGGGAATTCATAATGACCTTGTTCTACTCTGTGGTATTGTGGAAACACTTTATTATTTCCATAGGATATTAGGTCGCACATTTCCTATAATGTTACCATATTTATTACAGGAATATCATTGTTCACTGTAAAATGGGCAATTTGCACATTTAATCTGTAAACAAGCTGCGCTTTTTGTTCCAGAGCAAAATTATATCTTGACAACAATATAGTAAAAGAAGACCACAATAACAATACAGATTCATTCAGACAGACAAATCACACACAAACAGGCCATAACGGAAACATGAAGCAAGGACACTGAGTCAACAGGAGATCACAGACTTCACTGAACATGAAAATAAAAAAATCCAAGAGAAGTACGTGATAATCATTGTTACAGTGCTTCTTAGTACATGCTGTGCAGTTTCCCAGAAATAAGTACAGACATACAACATACACACAGCACCTATGTACATAACTTGGAGACCTGTGTACTCTAAAAATGAATTTACATTGCCAGCTCTGCTGTCCTGTACACTTTCCATATAGCTAATAACTAATAGCACTCTGGCTTATAAATTTGATTTGGAGGCAAAACCTGAAAACCTAGTTCTATGGTAATACTGGCTGGTAAATCAGAGAAGTTATTGATTAGACGAGATCAAATGAAAGTGCAGGTGTACATTCAAAATATATACAGGTTCTGTGATTTAGTAACCATGCAATAGCTAGTGAACTGGGTTAATTCAGTCATTTCGTCTCTGAAAAGCAATGGCTCTTTGTGTTCAGGACATGAAGCAAATGAAACAAGGTAATCTTTGTTATCTGACTCTCAAAACTGAGGTCAGTGCATCCATTATATCCTGGAGTTAACTATATATGACAACACCAAGAAGCTGAAAACTCAAGTAACGGAAAAAAAAGGCTGATGAATTTTGGGATTGTTGATTTTAAGGCTTTTAATTTGACAGTTACAAATTCTGTAAATATCTGCTTATCTGCATGAACACTCAAAGTCCAACTATTTACTAAAGTAGGACATGGAAAGCTGCCAGTACAAACCACACCCAGATTTTACCCACCATGTTACATTCCACTGATCTTACCACTACATTACAAGAACCATATGATCAAACATAACAGCCCAAAGCAATAACACTGACCGTCGGGGGACCTACAACAACAACTAACATTCAGCTCAACTATTTTTTGTTGGCCCTACTTCTGCTTTAAATATTGTATTCATCTGAAAAAAGAAAGATCTCTCCAAACCGTTGGTGATTCATTTTGTAATTATTTTTCCAACCATATGTCTGAGATTACCATCTTAAAAAAAAGTTCCACATTTTTTAAAAACATTTTTCCTGCCCTACTGTAGGAGAAGGTGGTAGAAGTGTGTGATTCATTTGGTGTCTATGCTGGTCTCTTTTTCAAGGAACAAACATGCGAAACAGTGTTAAAACTATGCAACATCAGGTTTTCATGGAAAACATCTGCAGGGACTGCTGATATGATCTGCAGCGGGTTCTTAAAAATCAATTCACAGAATAAACTTCTCAGGTTTAATTTCTATCTGGAGCTGATTCTAGATTCTGACTGTTTTTATTATGAGCATTTGATCATTTAGCCAAATGAAAGAGACACATGTCACAGAATACTAAAATGGATCAAGAAATCTAAGGTACATCGGATGTACAGCACAGTAACTGTTTACAGTTACAGTTTTCTGCAAGTGTTGCAGGGCTTTTGTGTTAATTTTTAGATTACACCTGTATTAACTGACAATAGGCATCAAAGTTCAGTTCCTTCAAGACAAATACAATATTCTGTAGAGAACAGTGAATAAATTTGTGATTGTTTATATTTCATAGGGTTGTGGTAATGAGCAAATTATATTCTTGCGTGACTAAAAGTGTGAACGTGGTTCGTTTTCTTGGGAGCAGTGCAGAATTGTTCTCAACTTTACATGTGCTTGGCTGCTTGTATGCGTTTGTGTATGTGAGGGAGACACAAGGAACGAAGGTGCTACCTCTGCTAAAGAAATTAGGAAAAGTGTTATTTAGAACATGTTTCTTTTTATTTACAAACTTCCAAAAAACAAAACAAAAAAAAAAGGATCTAAAAGTAATCCAAGGTCATACACAATATCCGTCGATAAACTACACAACAGGCTTTGACTAGAGCCAATCCTCAAAGACAGCAGCTTTAATCTTCTCCTCGGCTAAAATGGAATTCAGACAGTCGGCTCGGCTCGGCCAACCGAATCGCTTTGTATAAATAAATATGTAAATTCAAGTAGAAAGCTGAGAAATAAAAGAGCAGTCAGTCAGCGAGGCAAACACCGAGCTGACAACCAAACAGTTCAACGCTGAGGAAACACGTTCGTTTGCCAACATAATGATGACACAGATGGACATTTCTGATGATATGGTAATGAACGGAAAAAAAAAAGCAAAGAAAAGCACTTGATATCATTCTTTTCTTTTCAGTGGTTGGACTGCCTTGGTTTCTGACCCATTACTTGTGAATGAGCTTCATTTACATGCACACAAATGGCTCATATTATTCAGATAGAATACTTAGATGTTTATCCCAGTTCTGACTCGTGAACATGCAGGATGTTCTGATGAAGGACTCTGAGCTCATCATGGTGAAAATCAATATTTCCCTGATGTCCTTTTTTTGTTCTTCTTCTCATAATCAAGAGCTGATCAGAGTTATTGTAAACAGGATATGATATTTACTCGATCCTTCTTAAAGATGCTATCCTGGATATTAATGTGCACAGAAATGCACAAACTGGTTGGTCCACATGCAAGTTCTGCACAAGTTCACACGTACTGGGTCAGACTGGCAGATCATCACTTCTTTCTCAGAAAAAAAAAGCTCACCAAACACAAAAAAACAAACAATTTTCCATCTGTAGTAACAACAAAAGTAATATGACCATAAAAAAATTACAAATAAGAAAGAAAAGCAACAAAAAGGAGACCAGAAAAAAAGAACATTGTACAAAAATAAAAATGAATAAATACGCACCGTCATAAATAAATTAATTTGGTAAATTCAAACATTGTAAAAAGAGGAGAACAAAAATGAAACATAAGTAAACTAACAATTTCAGTACGAAGAACAAATTCATGGAAGAGAAAGAACAGGAAATGCTTAGTCTTTGCTTGATGATGTTAAGAGTTTTGTTTTCGACAAAAGAGCTGGTGTTTTTTAAAGCTCTTGCTGCAGCCGTTTCTGAGGAGAAGATTTTTCTTTTTTTTTTCTCTTTTACACAATGACAGTGCCGAATGAAATATAGATAAGTTTTGTGATCAAAGGGGATCAATCGGAACAGCAGAACGATGGGTCATGGTTAATCCAAACTTTAGCGTTCAACCAGTCTACAGACGTATACAGATGTGTGTCTCTTTTACAGTGCAGTGCAGTGCACAGTGTTACCTGCAAGGTCATACAGAGAGATATGTACGTCTTAACTGTGGCTGTGAGGATGCTGTAGAGAGAGCGTGTTGCTGTGTTGAATTTGAATTCTGCTCTAAACTGTTGACAACATTATTTGGTCTCTTAAGACACAATCCTCTTCGATGGAGGTTGTTGATGTGCTTGTGCATTTCTCGTTTTTTTGGCAAAGCTACACCATCTCTCCAAAGAAAATTTAAAAAAAGGAAAAAAAATCAGTTTGGTTTCACAATGACCTCTGTTCACAAAAAAAAACAGAGGAAGAAAAAAAAACAACTGCAGAGCAGAGGTGGAATCTGTGTCTGAAGTTACCAAACCCAGTAACAGAAGCCTCGATTTATTTATTTTTATTATTATTTTTGAAGCGATTCCTTTTGTAATCCTTAAGAACACGACGCACAGATACGAACAAAGGAACGACACAAGCGAAACCAAAACTCGGGGGCATGAGCTCCATTGCTCTGGGGTTTGTACGAATACATATATAGGCTTGAGTGAGTATTTTGCATCGTTTTTCGCTAGGCTACAGTAAGACTGTGGGTGAGATTCAGAGAGCCGTGGTGACCGTCTGTCTCTCTTTACCTCTCCTCTCTCACAGTTAACATTCAGAAAGATGGAGGCAAAAAGGCATTTTCTGTTGGTTGTTTCTCCGCTACAAGGAGGACACCTCTCGAGAACAGTTTTTTTTTTCTCGTTTTCACCTGGCTGTTTTTAGGCAATCATTTTCTTTAAAAAGTAAAAGAGATTACATAAATAGAAAATACACACACACACAAAAAGAAAAACCAGATCTTCCCATGTCTGATGCCTAAATAGGAGTCTCTTCAAAAAGGCCTGGTTTAAAGGCATTTGATTAAGCATACATTCTTTCATTAGAGATTTAAGGTTTCAGTAATTGACTTTAACCTCATCCTCAACAAGCCTTAAACACTTCCTCAATAATTCAAGATGATCCCCTTTATCTCTTTTTGTTTTTGTTTTTTTTTTTCCATTTGAGAACAAAAACGTGCAAGACCCCCGTTATGGCAGTGAATTATTAACTTCAGTCAAAATGCTTTCTCAAAGTTCTGTTTGATCTTTTAACCTTAACCGTTTTAAGAAATATTCAGTAGCAATATTTGACAAATGACAAACAATACCATTTCAGTTACTGATATTTAACAAACGTTACTACCAGCTAACTCAATTATCAAACCTTTTTTTTTTAGTAAGCTATTCCATCCTAACATCATCGTTTAATTAGCTGAATAAAGCAAAAGAGTCTTGACATTTAGCAAAGCTGCAGAACTAGAATCTCTAAAGTCAACAGTACAACTAGTGGCCATTTGGGGTCACTGCAGGCCCACAATCAGCAGTACTAAGTCCAGTGATTAGTATCTCAATGCCAGTATTGAACAAAAAAAAACTTGGAAGCCCAGAGTCCTCTGATTTTCATTGTCTTCGTCCCTCTGGAGCTTTTTTTCTTTCTCAGGTTCAATCTTCGGATATTCAGCATAAAAATGTGTCGCTCTGTGTCCAGTCTGTGTTATAATCTCCACTCGGACCGTTTTTCCAAGGCAGAACAGACGAAATACTTTAGCAGGGGCTCAGCTGTCATCACTTACATCAGCATACTGTCTTTCTTTTTTTTCTTTTTTGTCCATTTCCCTCATGGCCTCGGCCACAGGCCCTTTGAAGCCTGTATCCTGGCAAACAGGATGTCATCCTATCGTGATGATTATTAAATCGAATCAAGCTTCCTGAAGCAACCACATCATTCATCTGTCACTGTCCCCTCACCTCAATTACATCATCGTCGTCATCCGAGCTGCTGGCACTGCAAACGTTCCCACCGTTAACCAGAACCGGACCCCGGTGCTCAGACCGTGCCGAGGGGGAGAAGGACGAAGGGGACGATGAGGAGGAGCTGGAGGCAGCAGTGGGAGGATACTGGGATAGGAAGCTGGCTCCGGCTGGGCCAGGAGTGGCAGCTGGACCTGGCAGCCCACCTGGGAGCATCGACCCTGTGTAGAGGCTGGCCAGAGACTGACTATAAGAGAGGGGGAAGCCTGTCGGGAGCATCCCAGCCATGCCTGCCATGCTGGGGCTCAGCATGAATGGTGGCAGGGCACCTGGAACCAAACTGGCAGCTTTAACTGATGAGGAAGATGAGGACGATGAGGAAGATGAGACGGCAGTAGCGGTGGTTGCCGTCGATGAGGAGGAGGAAGAGGAGGTGGGGACTGCACTGGCTCCGCCCAAGCCAAACAGATCAGCATACATGTAACTGGGGTCGCCCAGTTGAGTGTGGGGGGGCTGGAAGTAAGGCGAACCGGCACCCACAAACAGTGGGTGCCCCAGCGACCCACTTAACATGGTGGGGTTGAGGCCCAGCGGAGGGAGACCATAGCACCCGGTGAAGGGGAAGCCTTGTGAGGCCAGAGAGGCTGAGGAGTGCTTGCCAGCTGAGGGCTGCTTGCTGGGCCGCTCATCCAAAGTCGGGGTGGAGGCTTTGCGCTTGGAACCTGTTCTCAGGTCTTGGGCGGTGGCGGTGTCAATGTTGGGCTGGATTATATTAGTCACAGAGACATCATGGTGGCTCATATTTCCACTGGGAAAACTGCTCCTACTGTTGCCATTGGTCTGAAGCAGTTTGGTGGAAGGCAGGTTGTTGACGTTGCGCTCTGCTGCCCCAACTGGTTGGGCTCCGGAGACTGTGGTGGCACCGGCTCCTGTGGCACCTGTGTAGCGCTGCAACTCGTTGATGATCTCTGGGCTGTCAGGTGAAAGAGGGCGGGGCACTGTCTTGGAGGGTACCTGCTGCTTCTTGTCAGGTGACAAACAACTGTTACTGCCATTGGTTGAAACCTCCACTGGTGGGGCCTGCGAGTCTGCAAAGAAGAAACAAGGGATTAGATGTTAGAGATCAGAAAAGAATTAAACCCTTTATATAACCAGGGTTTACAATGCCAATAATATTTTTTTCACTCCATAGATTCTTAATTTTTTATCATAAACTGATATGTAAATATGATTAAGAGCAAGATTTTTCCATCTCTGTGTGTCTAACCAGGGTTCTATGCTTTTAGTAGAGTTTTGTTCTGGTAATTGGAACATCCTACCTTTGGGTGGCACTGTAGTACTCTCCTGTGCAGTCTTGGCCTTATTAGCTGCTCTGATGGCAAAGATTCGACCATCAGACGCCCTGATGTAAGTCCCTAAAACAGATGAAAGAAATTATTAGGTCACACATAACATTTAAATTAGACAAATAGAGTCTTTTTTCTGACCTATCTCATTGAAATAAAGCTTAAATGGTTCTTAAAAAAAGGCTTCCCACCTATTCAGTTAATCGTTTTGTCTGACCAACAGTTCCAAGCTAAAAGATATTCAGAAAAGCAGCCAATTCTCATGTTTGAGTAGCTGGAATAACAACAATTAACTTATAAATAATAAACAAATTATTAATTTGTTTATTATGGTGACCCCCCCAAAAGTTTTCAAGTGTATAATATAAGACTTCTGTAATTGTGTGCAGTGACTGGTTACCTTTGGTGCCCCTGATAATGTGGATGCTCTCTCCAGCTGTGATTCTGGCCTGAACATCTGTTGAACTGTTGGTGCCTGGAATCACTATGTCTAGAGACAAGAGACAAATCAGGACAATTTTAGTGTTTAGTAAATAGAAACACTGAATATTATTTAACTAATATCACAAAGAAAAAAGATTCTGGGGAAATAAGATTAAAAGAGCGCATGTTAAGTTTGCCTACCAGTAGTGGTGACGATCTTCTGTACAAACACCCCGGCTTTTTGCAGGCAGTTAACTGGGAATCCTCCGAGGCTGGATCCGGATGAGTTGTTGCCTGGGGCAGAGCCTGCAGATGCTTGTCGGGGCATCATGGGAACCGGGGTTGACTGAACTGGTCGCACACTGGCCACTGGCTTCTCCTCAGTACGAGGAGGAGGGCGCCTGAGCAGAAAGTTGATTTTTTTTCCTATTAATTTTATGACTTGTGATCATTTTTAAAACCAGGTTTACGTGTTACATACTCTTGCTAATCTGATCCCTTTATTTAAAAAACATCATACTATTTGAGCTCTTGGATTGATTTGAAAGTTAAACAGTATTTTAGTTTTGTATAAGCTAAACATCAAAAATCCCTGAAACTTTATTTAGACTGAATTGTAAGTTAAATCTTTATAAACAACCTGCATGTGTTATCATTTTATGTCACTTGTACCCATTACTTAAGAGCTCTTTGAAAGGCAAAATGATATATGAACTAAACAAGAACAAGAAAAGTTTTTTCCATTCATTTGTTAGTTTTAATGTTGGCAGTCATGGAAGCTGTGAGTCACTGACCAGTTTCTCTGGCTGAAGGCAGGGATGTTGGTGAGACTCTGGTCACTGGCGGGGTAGTAGTGAGCGTAGGAAGGGCGGATGTACGGCACAGAGGCCCTCTTCTCTTCTTCATAACCTTTCTTAGCAGCGGTCTTCTCAGCCCTGCTCAGCTTCAGCTCCTTGCGGTCCATCAGCAAAGACTCATGGGGGAATGGTTGCTGGACGGGAGAAAGGGTGGATGAAAAAAGATGTGTGATAGGTGCCAACATCAAAGTGATTAAAAGTGATCATTTGTATTTCTACTGGCTTATACCAGTGAATTTGCTCTAGTAAAATACATGAAAGAGCCACGTGGGAGATTCTTTGCTTCATAAAGCCAGCTTAAATTTTGTGAACTCATTCTTTACTCTAAGTTTAGTCTGGAAACATCCACTGAGAATCCAGCAGGTTTAATTATGTGGTGACTCATCAGCTCTCAAACTTGAGACCATATAATGATTTATATGGGTAATTATGCGGAAGTTTGACATTTTTCTGTCAGTCATCTCTTGAACTGCCTACTTAAGATGACACCTGTTTCAAGCATTTCAGGTCTGCCTCACAAGATTAGACTAAACAATTAAAAAATTGTAGAGAGGCCAGGATCACAGCTGGAGACAGCATCCACCATATCAAAATTCTAGGCTGGGTGATAGGAACATTCCTACACGTCCTACTTTTAAACATCTCTGGGGAGGCAGCGCTTTTCCCTCTGTCTCCTCTGTTCATTTACCTTGGTAATTAGGTGAGGATAGAGGTGCAGCGCTTTCCTGAGGACGCTCTCCATGTTGTCCTGAGGCTGCAGCTCGACCTGGGAGGGGTCTGGCTCCTCCTCCACGAAGTGAAGAAGAGACTCCACTTCCCTCCTGGTGAAGGTCAACACAGGGTTCAGGTCATCCACGACCCGGTCTGATGGAGAGAGGGAGAAAGAGAAGAGGATGGGTTGAGAGGACTGGGACGGTTGGACAGGGAACTGTCAAAGACAGACTTCTATAGCTCTCTAAAGCACCAGCGGCCTCAATGTGTCTGTCTCACCAGTGAAGGCTCAGCAGCAAACACTTGAGACAGTTTACTCTGTCAGATAAGAGCCTCTTGACAGAAGAGTTCTGGTTTCAACACAAAGCTGATTATTCTGTTTAGTTGGGGTGGGGGTGGGGGGGACAGACGTTTGACAGAGCTGTCAGCTGGAGGCAGTGAAATTTACAAGGATTGACAATCATTTTAAGTGCCTTTTATATAGTTTTTTCCCCTAAAACTTTTTCTTAGTTTTTTCCTTTTCTAATTTTTTGGTGTCTTTTTTTCAATTTATTCTACTTAAAAGATCAATTCAAATAATACAGAAAAATGTACAAAAAACTGTATGGAATAAAAATGACAGAAATAGGATAATGCTCTTTGATGGTGATATTCAGTTAATTTTTTAGTACCTGTAACCTTGCCATGCACAAATTTTTTGGGTGAGTTTAGAGATAGTTATCTGACAAGCAGGAGTGTCCTCAGTTGTAATAATCAGCAGCATTTCTTCTCCAGGCTCACCTGACATGCCCTGTTTGGAGATCTGGCGGTCGTAGATCTTCTTCTCCAGCGTAAAGTCGCACACCAGTCGGTAGATGTGACACTGCTTCCCCTGACCGTAGCGGTAGACGCGGCACACGGCCTGGGCATCGTGGCACGGGTTCCAGGAGGCATCAAACACCACCACGCGGTTCGCCCCGATCAGGTTCACACCCAGACAGCCAGCCCTGAGGACCAGAGAGGTGCGTGTGATCAAATAATGTTTGTTTAAAGAAGCTACATGTTACATTCTAACCTCAATTTGTCAAATTCATTTTCTACCAACAATATTTTTTGCTATGGAGTAGAAGTGTTACCTGGTTGACAGCAGGAAGACCCATGCTGATGTGTTGGCTGGATCGTTGAACTGGTTTATCAGTCTCTCTCTCTCTGAGGCCGTTGTGCTTCCATCCAGTCCTTCGAGAAACCACACAACAAGAGTTAAAACAAGGTTAGCGGCAGCTTTGCACACTGTGATGCTTTGGAAAATTCAGTTAAAAAACAATTTATCCTATTCTGTGCTTTTCACCTCTCTTTTCTCTCAGTTTATAATTTTAATTCTCTCATTTATTTACCTGCTCTCTTATTTTATCTACAAAATCAAGTACAGCATTGGGTAATTTTGAAGTATTCATTATTAACTTGATGGCTTTAATATAAAGTGCAACATTATCCCTGCTGACTCTGCACCTGCTATGATATGGAATCTACATAAAACAACAAATGCGTACAGAGGTTCCAAATAAAAATAACATTTGTGAAAAAAATAAGATAACCGTGGATATCTCTTAACTGTCAGCCACTACCGCAAAAGATAAAGGCTGACATGACTATGGTCATGGATACAGTTCATATTTTTCTTTATTCTTAAATTCTTTACATCCCTGAAATACACAAATGCCAGCTCTAAAACAGCGGTGCTGAGCTTTATGTGCCCGTGGAGAACCATAAACCTAAGTCTGGATGTTCTCAAGAAAGACCAGCAGGTGGCAGCACTCATTGCAAGTCAATGAGAGAGGGTGCTCCAGCATAAAACTAAACCTCTGTAGTGAGAAATACACTCGAGAACAGCCTCATTTTAAGTATGTAACATTAGTTTAGCACAGTGGGCACAAAAACTGCTTTTCCCTCTCAAATAAGCCAATAAACAACATATTCACACCATCGTCCACTGAACCACACCTATTTTGCAACATACATGTGACCTGTCTCTGTGCTTAATTAACTTTTCATACTGTCTAGTCTGTGTATTTAATGATTTAAATACCAGACAAGAAAAAAAACAACAACTCTTAATCGTGATAAATGACCACCTACTGTAGTAGTTGAGGTTGCGGATCCAGTTCTGGTTGGGTCTGTCTCTGCCGGACATGTTGGGTGAGGGAGGCACCGGCCTCTTGGCCAAGAAATCCTCAATCACCGTCAGTGTGGACAAACTCTGACTGCAGGAGAAAGACAGGAGTATAATCAGAGATCAGATCATATGCAAGAAAGTATTCAGTCATGTAAATGTAATGCAAAGCAGAATTCATAAATCATCATAAAATAAAGATGAGAGAAACTGTGTAAGGGACAAATTGGCCAGTAAATGCTTTTGTAAAGCCTTTCCCCTTCACACTTAGTTGCACATATTTTTTCAGTTCTTTAGTCTTTTGTCTGATTTTTTTTTTTTACCTAAAGACGAGCAGTTTGTCTCCCTTCCTGACGCTTTCCTCAATCAGGTGGAACAACATCACCATCTTTGCTGAGTTCTCCAGGATGCCGGGTTTGTAGTCACACATGATGTCCTTCGCCTGGCCATGGGAAAACAGAGACAGTTAAAATTCACTTTTAAACATCACCTTTAAATTCACAGTTCAGCTGATCAGATGTTGTTTTTATTTGATATTTATTATAAGCAATTTCAACTGACTTTAAAGAAGTGAGGTTACATTACAAGCAATGACAGGTAACCGTGAACTTGATTTCAGTGCCTGTCTGGGTCAATGCCTTTGATTTCAGTCATTTGTTGGAATTTATCTAAAATTCCCATATTTGGGCAAAGAAAAAAAGTCTAAAGCATCTCAATAAGGAAGGACAAAATGTTCTGCATTGCATTGTAGCTTTATGTTACAGGAAGCAAGGACAAAAATACTGAGTACTGAATGTAGTCCAAAGTTCTTTAGTGTCACAACTTTTTTTGAACGTACCCATTCGTAAGTGATGACCTGATTGGCTTTCTCCTGTAGCTGGTTGAGACTCAGCCCACCAGTGGGGTTAGGATTCTCCAGGGGCTTGGACTTTTGATTGGGCGCGGTTGGACATCGGGTGGGTCCTGTAGAGGTCATGTCATCAAGGTCCAAGTCCTGGTCACTTGCCAGGTTTTCCTTCTGCAAAGCCTCGTACAGCACATCTGGATGGTTCCAAATCTGAAGAATGACAGGAGATCAGCGATGTGAAAACACTTCCTCAAGGTGACAATTAATGGATTTGCCAAGTGCAACAAATATGCAGGGATTTATCTTCATGTTTACTTGTGTAACTGTGACGCAAGGACAGAAGGAACTCATACAGAACAAAAAGACAACTGTACAAGTTACTTTGAAGTTCATCCTCTAATTGCAGATAAAACAATCGATTAATTATGGATTTTTTTCAAATAAAAGGCTTTATCTAACTAACTGTATCTATGACACTGATTCTTCAAAAATAAATTGGATATAATTTTACCATTATTTCCACACCTAGGACAGTTTTTTTTCACACAAACTGTGAAAAAAACTACCATAAATGTCAAATAGTGGTCCTTTTGTGTCCAGGTTGCGTTCCACACACATGGCCTCCTCCTCACCTTGCAGCAGACACAGAAAGCCTTCAGTGGGTTCAGGCTGAGCCAGCCGGTGTTTCCTGCCTCTCTGAAACGGTTCATGAACTCTGTGTAGAGCGCCCTCTGCAGGGGAGACAGACGGACCAGGATCACATGCTCCTCCTTAGAGGGCAGCTGGTCCTTCAGGACATCATGGCCTCGCCTGGAATCAAGACAAGTCACAGTAAATATTTGACGGAGTCTGAGTTTTGTTTGCTGTTTGTTTGTTTGTGAAGGCTGCTGTCTCACCTCTGTACGAAGCCCTCGAGCAGGCTGTGCAGGACGTGGCTCCTGTACCTCATAAGCTGTATGTCCTGAGGCGTGCTGTCCACACACTGCCCGTTCAGAATGGGACGTTCAAACATGTTACTGAACTCCTGCCGTGTACCTGAAACACATACAGGATGTAAAAAGACTGCAGTTAGTCTTTTGATCGTAAAAAAAAGATAACACTTTGATGCTGATCTCAGTGTGGAAAAACATTGCCTGAAATAAAATGCAGATCTTGTCCCTTACCAAGGAAGTCAGGTCGGACAAAATCGACCATGCACCAGTACTCAATCAGGTTGTTCTGGAGCGGGTAGCCGGTCAAGACCACGCGGCGTCTAGTTCGGATGTTCTTCAGAGCCTGGGATGTGCTGGCGTGACAGTTTTTGATGCGATGGCCTTCGTCACAGATCACCACATCTGGACCAGGTCGGGCTAAGGCTCTCTCGATACCTGGAGCGAGGCGACAGTTGATATTTTTTTTCTCTTCTCTGTGGTTCCCACTTCCTCTTTCCTCTGTCTCCCTCTCCTCCCAGCCTTTATCACCCTTCTTCTCTTTCCCCCAATCTCTCTCACCTTTGAGCAGTTCCTGTTGCCTGTCCTCTTCGTCCAGGTCGATGACGACGGGTCCTGTTGTCTTCTTGCCCTTCTTCTTTCTCCCGGCCACGAAGCTCTTCTTCAGCGACAGGAGGCGATACATCTCGTAGCCCATCAGCAGCACTCCTCCGTCCCGTGCCCAGTCCTCCACCACCTTGGCCCTGGTAGCTGTGTTTCTGAGCAGCAAAGAAAAAGGAAATGTTCTTGCTTGTGTTTCTCAAAACACCATCACAATTTACTGCTGACCCTCACCCTAATCAATGATCACTTACAAAATAAACAGTCATTTCAGAGGAGTGTGTGAACAGTAGGAACAAATGCTCAATTTTGCTAATTTTTAACAGTCACTTTTTAAAGTGAAACGAGAGAGACAGAATGAGGTTACTGTGTCACTTCCATACAAGGCTGTCATGAAACTGCACACTCATCTTGCAGCATTCCTTCCATCCTTACTCCCTAATCCCAAACACAAACACACGAGCAAGAATCAGACAATCTTTCCAGTGGAAGCAGCTGTCGAGAAAGAGGATAATGGCGGGATGGAAGAGAGGAAGAGCCAGTTGGGGATAAAGCGCAAGGGCAGGTCAGAAGGTTAGCGCAGTCTTTTTTTTAAAAGGGCAGGGAGAAGAAAAGTCTCCTCGCTGCTTTGCATGAATGTCGCTGCAGCCAGCCAATAGTCAATAAGGTTCCTCTCTATCTACACAGGACGGAGCTAAAAAATGCTCTTGCTGCCGTCACTCACTTGTGTTCGTCGTTGAGGATGTGAACCTTGAAGGTGCGAGGCGTCACCAGTCCAGGGTCGGTATCCGGAGGTAACGCCTCCGGGGGCGGGACCCATGTGTTGAATTCTGACAGCCAGTTCTGCAATGTGTTCACCTGGCAGAGAGATGAGAGAGAGAGAGTGAGGGATCTTAGGCTAACGCTGAAACTGACCTGTTTATTTGCGCAATATTTTACTCTTCCTACTAACAACGCCAAATGTGCTTCAAAGAATTCTTAGAAATCAGTTGCTTTTCTCTGTATGAATATGAACTGTAGCCAATTTTAACACTTCCTTTATAAAAATTCATAGTCACATGTTGATTCACTTAATGTTTCACTCTTATTCACACATTCATCACCATAAAATTAAGGCTGGTGGGCAAGACGGTCAGCATATTGTGCCCAAGTGCTTGTTCTTTTATTCATTCATTCTTTTTTTGCAGAGGAACCGTACAATCGTCCCACACTGAGCACAATGTGTGTCTATCGATTCAGTCCTTCACATTCATTCTTACTCAAACAGTGAACCACAGGCGCTTACAGGTACAATGGCGAGCACGGTGTGAGCCTGGGTGTGTCCGAACAGGACGTCGATGAAGGAGATGACTTGCAGCGTTTTGCCCAGGCCCATGCTGTGAGCGAGGATACAGCCAAATCCACTGCTGCTGCTGAAGCGCTCCACCGACTCCACCAGGTTGTCGTACAGGAAACGGATCCCACCGATCTGAGGAGGAGACGGCAAGAGACGAGATGGAGAATGAAGTGATGGGATGAAGACGAAAGAGAGGGCAAAGGAGGGAAAAGAAGAGAAGGAAGATGGTTATCCAAGAGAAAGTTGGAGTTGTGGCGAGTGGAAAAGACGGAAGAAAGAAAGACGGAAGAAATAAAGTGAAATTAGAATGTAGGAGGAAGAGTGACAGAAAGGTAAGACACATGAAAAGGGTGTTAGGAGAGAGACAGCAAAGAGAACAGAAGGTGGGTGGTGAAAAAGCAGAGGTGATATCTCATTAAAAGTGAGGGAAAAGATCACACTCAGCAGGATGTCCGTCACTGAAAAAAGGTCAAGAAAACCAAACCATTTGACTGCAGGTAATTTTCACACAGTATGACTTCGTGGCACAGTACAGAGTTCACATCAAAGGAAGATTTTGGACACAGCAGAAAAAACAACAAAAAACAAAAACATTTATTGGTATGATATTGTATTGGTATTTCTTATAAAATTCAGGTATTTTGAGTTTAGCAGTGACAATACCTGGTGAGGTTTGACTGCTCGTGCTAGCTGAGGCGAAAGGAAAATATCCGGCTCTGATGCTGGGTGGTTCAGGTTGATCAGGACCCTGCCCTGGGCGTCCGGTCGGTTGAGGACGTCATTGACGTGCGCGCCACTCGGCTCGCTCTCATCTTCCTCGTTCGTGGACTCGCTGCTGATGTGGACGATGGTGTCATCCTCGCCCGAGCTCAGATCGATCACATCTGCATGGAGGCAGGAGACGGGATGAGGAGGGCGAAGGAGAAATATTAGATTAAAAGGTTTCCAAAAATGACATGGCACCTCTTGCAAACAGTTTTTCTACATCTGTGCTCGGAAAACACTTTTTCGTCTCTAGACTGGAAACTGTGTTCAAAGGAGATTCAGCAGTTTTCACATATGCATTCAAGTAAATTCTATCACAGGAATAATGAAGAAATATTAGTAAGAACTGGAAAAAACATGGGGCTTCTCATTCAGCTTTGGATGAACAGACTTTTTTTGAAACATCTGTGGTGAGGAAGAACATAAAAAAAAAAAATTTAAACAACCTTGTAAATGTATTGACTCCTGAACAAGGGACCTTGAATGTAGAATGGCTGACGTATGTATATTGGTATATGCATTACAATTATGATTATGATTATAACTGTAAGAGCTCAGAACCATCTATTGTTGTACTTGAGGAGCTCGTTGACCCAAATTTGTGTGCATAAAGCAGAGTGTTGCCTCTGATTGGTGGGTTTTTCTTCAGTCTATAGCCTTGTATGTATGGTGCTGGATGTTTGCCTGAATGAATTTTTCCTGATAAAGATCCGAGGACAAAAACAAGTTCATGTGATGGACAGGTTTTCTTTTCAGGCCAAGAGTTTAGGACCCTGCGCACCTGTCACTGAGACTTTACGGTGTACGGGAACTTTTTTGAAACTGTAAAACGCCAAGTGACAAAAGATGAAAACGATTTGTATTATTTTTTTAAAATAATACAAACAGACGCGTGTCACTTGAGACACGCGTCTCCATCACAAGCACAGCTTGTGTAATGTTACTTCAGTCCTGGACGTCACTGAGTGTGTGTGTGAAGCGGAAAGACCAAAATCCATATCTGATAAAAAGGACTTCAACATCAGTGGTATCAAGTGGTGAAAGTTACACAAGCTGGCAAACTGCGAGGGCACGACGGGAAGTGTGTGTCAGTATGTTAGTGTGTGTGAAAGAGAGAGAGAGAGAGAGAGCTTATATAACTGCAGTGAATGGATGGTTATACAAGTAGGATTAGAGTGGAGGGGGAGACTGGTTATGCAACCCCAACTAGAAATGTCACTGTGCCACTGTGGTGTGAGCGTGTGTGTTCATTGTGTGTGTGTGTGTGTGTGTGTGAGAGTGTGTGTTCTGGCTCATAACGAGGTTTAGCCAGCTTTATTGCTCCACAGACCTGCTCTGATCTGCCCCATAGACACTCTCTCCTTTCATCTCTCTTCCTCTCTCCATGTTTTTTTTCTCTCTTTTGCTTTTGTCTTTCTCAGCTCCCAAATCTACATATTATCTGTCTTTGTTCATTGGTTCACCCCATCAGCCTCTGCACTGCTGCCTCTCCCTCTCTCTCATTTGTGTGTGTGTTTGTGTTGCAGGTGTGTGTGTGTGTGTGCCTGCTGTTTGTGTCAGTCTTCTCTTTCAGTGCCGAACTATGTGTGTTTATCCTCAACTGAGTGTGTGTTACAAGTGTGTGTTTATGCTTCACTGTTTGAGTGGCTTTGTGTATGTGTGTGTGTCCGTGTGTGTGTGTCTGTGCACTCAGGCAATAAGGGAACGGTACATGATGTACCCTGTGAAGGTTTTAAATATTCTGATGCACATGGCAGCTAATTTGCAAAAACTCTAACACACTCACACACACACACATATATGTTTAAATTTGCACATGGAGACTTTTAGCTTTTAGTAATTGGGTTTAAACGTTTCCAAAAAGGCGGCGGAGAATTTAAAGAATGTATTGAACATTTTATAAGTAGTGAATATAAAGTAAGTTTTTGTTTTAAATCAAATGCAGTTTCCTTTACATTGCCCTTACTGAGACAACAGGAAGGCTGAAATGAGTGTTACTCGGGACAGATCCAGTGGTTAGTGGTTGTTTTTCAATCTTCTGATTTTGTCTCGGAATTCAAGCTGATTCTGTCTTTTAATGCGCCGACTTTTCAGACCCCCCGGCTCAGAAAGAAATTTGAAACAGTGTGTGTAATTTAATACACGCGTGGCTGTCATGAGGCTGTTAAGGCTGCTTTGCTTAATCTCAAAGAGACTGGTGCTTTAGAGATGTGAGGGGTTTACTGGAACTGTTTAAGTGATATTTCCCTTTGATTGATCACCCCCTCAGTGACTGCCAGGTGTGTCTTAGGGCAGAGTATTGGACCTCAGATTGCACCTGTGTGGCTTTCTGGCCTGTGTTTGAACTGGGCAGCTTTAAGGTGTGCATGTATGCAGCTATAATGAATGTCAAATAGCACAGAAAACATTTGTGTCCTGAAAATGTTTCCAGAAAAAAAAAAAAAGTTTTAAAACATTACCATTACTGACATTTGGAAACACATGCCTAAACCACAATTTATTCTAGGGTCAGTTTAACTTCAGGAGTGTGTTGTAGAGGCAAAATGAGGAGTTGCACACTGTAGCTTCACTGTTTCTAAACCCATACTGTAATAAAATGTATTTATGAGTTTGCCATTAGTGTCTCTGTGATAGTGGCTCTGTGATGTTGTGATGAAATGCCTTGTGCAAACCCATTTCCCCCACGGGGACATATAATGTATCTATCTAAAATGTTGTTTCATAATTTTATTATTGTACATTGTGCAACCCCCTTTATAACTTCAGCACTGACATTCAGAACAATGTGCTGCAGCTTCACACTGGGTTTAAACAGTCCGATCGACAAAAACCAGGATCCAGACCCTTTCAAACATTGGGTCTCGTGTTTGAGAACTCATCTTTAATTTCTAAAACTGGACCTTTCTAAAACCCTTCACATGTTGTACCAGAACTGTGCTGGTATCTTAACAATTTGCATCTAGCTTACTTAAGCCTTTGCCCAGCTATGAGGACAGCTCAGAATATACAACTGGATGATGGGTAATAAATAAACTTCTCAGCTCCATGTCCCTATCTGCTTTCATGACCTTCCACAGTCCTCTGTCTTACTATCCCACTTGCATAACCAAGAATGAAAAAAGGTCAGAGGCAAATCTGGGTTGGAGACCTGCAATGTGAAGGGCACAATTCACGCTCTTCAACTTGTCATTATAAAAGTGATAAAAATACAGATAAGGCTGAGTCAGGGCCTCTTATTTACACACTAAAGTATCTTTACATATCTATGTTACCGCTTTGAAGAAGTCTTTCAGATGAAAGGTGAAATGAAAGAACCTCAACCAAGTTCAGCTGCTTTAATATAACACACCGAAATGTCCTACCTACCTGCCTGAACAAGTTTAATGTGGTAATTCAGTCATTTCCATATTTGGAATATTCTTGTAAACTCTAAAAAAGACATACACTTGCTGGCAGAAAGACTCTCAAGGATTCACTTAAAAGACAAAACAGCAAAGCAAAATAAAACGCTTCATTCATTTCAAGGTAATGACATCTGAGTTATAAAAACTACAGACAGAAGATGAAAACAAGCAAACATCCTGTTTGCCTTTTTTTATTGGTTTTGGGAAAATGTCTGAGTGTGTGTGTCTCACCTGTTTTGTGTCTGTGCTGTGTCGTCACAGAGGTGGGTACATTAGTTTTGCTGTCTTCCTCGCTGATGCCAGTGCTGCTGGAGTCCAGGCAGATCACTTCCTGTCTGGCCGACTTCACTTCCTGCTGTGATGCCGTTGATGCCGATGGTGAGGACACATGCTTTGTCACATCGCCTGGACAGAGGGTGAGTAACGATGCAGCAGATCAAGAGAGTGAAGAAAGAGGGAAGAGAAGACAGATGATTGGAAAGAGATGAAGGACAGAAAGGGAAAAAAGGGAGGGGATGGAAGCCAAAAAAGCAGAGAGAGGATGAGGAGAGGCACTGGGAGATGGTGAAATCAGTTTTCATGCTCTCTGCAGACATTTTCCAATGAAACACCACATGTCAAAATCTTCAGAAACTCTTAGTCACACCTAATCCAATGATTCAGAGGTTGGATAAAACGTACAGTTAAGATGCCATCAGTCTGTTTGATGGAGAATTTTTGAGGTTTGTACTTTGGCGGATAGTTAAGAATTTAGGCTGATGTACAGGCTAGAGAGTTTGTGTCTGACGGACCAGTGGTTGCTTTTAGTATTCATGTGGGCATTTTTGTGAATTTGGGTATGTGCCCCTACCAGTTGTGTATTCAGGCAGCAGTGGTACAGGGAAATCTGTTTTTCTCTGCTGGTCCAGACGTCGCCTCCTCTCCAGCTCCTCCTGCTGGGCGGCTTTGGTCACTGCCTCCAACTGATGCTCCCTCAGTAGCTTCCTGCGCAGACACAGAATGAAATAACAATTGCTTTACGAACGACTGTCATTCGGATTCGTTAACGGCCGGGAGACGCGTGGTTTCCACTGAAAACACATTCGTGATGTCGATGAGTCAATTATGACCATGTCATATGAAAAAGGGCTTTTTTTTTTTACCACTGCGTTAATCAATATTAATTAAATATTAACAGGGAATCAAATTACTCTGTAAATATGTGACTCAACAGTTATGAGCCACAGAGAATAATCACCTCACTCTGCAGCTATGGGGAGCTTTCTAGCCTCTTTCAGCTAATTGTTTAGGTTTAACGGCACATTTACTCTATGGTTCTGTCTCAGGGCTCTTGTTAGTGTCATTTCCGGATGCAGCAGATAGCTAAAATAAAAAAAAGCTATCATAATCCCATTAAACCTGCTGTTCACGACCTGCCCCAAACCAAACCGCTGACGTTAGTGAATAGCTGGTGAACATAAAAAATATTTAGCTGCTTAAGGGACACATCTTTCTCAAGAGCTGGTGGAGACCAAACTAGAGCTAAAAAGAGAGTGAATGTTGGACTTACATTTTGCTGTTGGACAGAAACACAACTGTAAATGAATGCTAATGTGGATAACTGTCCACAGGACATGTAAATGTGTTTGCTAACATGTTAACCAGTACAATGTCAGGGTTTTGTGTCTGTCAGCTTGTCTTTGAGTTTTTCTGCTCCTAGAGGTCAAAAATTAACAAGTGACTAAGTTCTAAGTATCAGAAATAAAATGTATGACTTTTTATTTATCTAAGCTACTTCAGTAAATGGAAATACAATGAACAATACATTGTCTGCACCTAGGATGATCTTTGTCAGGTTCCCCTAAATTGAGATAAATCTCTGTTTTCATGTGTAAACGTTGGCATAAAGGAGTTAGCTGTACAGATAATAACTAACACTGCCATCATTTTGACAGCTGGTTTAATCGTTGTCAAAATTCTGGAAAAAAATATACATTTGTGCCACTTTAGAAGAAAGGTAACTCACTCAGATCAGTGTTTGTAATAGTAACAGACAAGAATCTTGCAAGTCAAACCATAATCCCTTATCAATGAGGGAAGCCTAAGCTTGTGTCTCTGACACGTTTGATGTTATTCTAAAGATGCTGTTATGTAAAAGCACCAGCGTACTTGAGGTTGAGCTATATCATGGTTTTTGGCAGTCGGAGGAATGAAGCTGCGGACTGCGTATGTGTGATCACTGACAGATTTTATCAATAACTGGCGTGTCCTTCAGTTCTTCATCATAAAGCCTATAATCCAGCCAACAATGGGTGTTATTAGAAATACAATATGTGGCGAATAAGCTAAGTGAGTGTTAGTTTACCCTGCACCTTAGCAGCAATGTACTCAGGGGATTGTGTAATAATCCCTTTAATCTCAAGGTTGACTGGTTACTGCTGAAAATCTAGTCTATAGTGAGCTTTGAAGTCAGACTTTACGTAGACCCATCTAAATTTAACTTCTTTTTTGGCCTGCAAAAGTAGTAAAAAGGGTAATTAATTTGATATCTCAACCTTTGTACTCTCAGTTGTCTCATACACAAGATATAGCCATAACTATGAAGACAGTTATAAATTAATGCCAAGGAGACAACTGTTTTTTATGTATAGGGACCTTTTTCTGTCTTTAATGTGATAAGACGAACTCTACATCTAAAAACTTCAATGAGAAATGATGGTGGGTCAATTGTTGCGTTTTACTTTACAATTACTTAAGGACTGCAAGAGAATAAACAGGTGGGTGTCCATTTGAATGATTTGACGAAGACCACTGTTCCAGTGTATGCTGAGTTCTGTACCTGATGTTGCGTCTCATGTGCGCCGGTTTGGAGCTCCTCTTCTTGGTTCCTGTCAGGGCGGAAGGAGGAGAAGGACTTTGGCTGGCAGGCCTGGAGTGGGGTCTCGATGCGGAATGGGAGGGTGGAGGGTGGGCCGGCGTCTCCCCCGAAAGTGAGGTAGATGGGGGAGGAGTGCACTGCCACACAGCGGGGTCGCCTCCCTGAGCCTCATTCTCTGAGCTGAAGGGGGCGCTGTGGGATTGGTCTGTAAGAAGAAGACAGGAAGAAAAGAAGTAATGGTTATTTCATGTGTAAGAAAATAAGGAAATAGAATCACAAAAATATAATTAGGAAGCACAACATTCAGGACACCCCCCTCTCTTTAGCGCTGGGTGGGTGAGTACAGTTGTTTCATTAGATTAATTATGAGTGCTCCTCTGATCATCCTGAGCCTCTTCGCCTCCTTCAACTGCCCTGAGCACTGATTATACTCGAAGTCACACACCCATCAAGTACGACTGTCAGTAAGAACAGGAAGACATAAATCCTATAAAACAGTCATTAGGTAATGTGAACAATTCCAAGTCAAATATGCAGATAGTCCCAACCAAGCATGCAGCCAGGTTTACTGGATCAGCTCTGTATTATTTTTCAATAGCCATGAACAACCAGATATTTCGATTTTTATTCCGCTTTTACTGAAAGTCTGCTGTGCAGTTTATGAAAGGATTGGGTAAAGCACAACCCCTCTTTGGAAAAAGGGTGAAAGAGACACAAAGCAATCTCTGGTTCTCATTATTTTAAAACATTTTTTATTCTGGCCTAATATTAAAGGCACAAACCTAAACTCATCATCACCGCAGAGTTATAAAATGCAAAGCAGCCCAAAGACTTTCACTGTCCGATCTGTTTCCTTCCCTGCTTTAAAAAGTCCAGCATTTGTCATTTGCACAAGTTCAAAGATGAAATAAGATTAAAAGAAAATTAAAAAAAGAACTGTTCAAGTTAAGTTTGAGTTCTAAGCTGTATCAGAAATCAAATATATGACTTTTTATTATCTAAGCTACTTCAGTAAACGGCAAGATAATGAATAATACATTGTGTGCACCTAGGATGAGCTTTGTAAGATGTAAGAAGTCAGGTTCCCCCAAATTTAGATAAATCTCTGTTTTCATGTGCAAACGCTGGCATAAAGGAGTTAGCTGTACAGATAATAACTAACACTGCCATCATTTTGACAGCTGGTTTAATCGTTGTCAAAATTCTGGAAAAAATATACATTTGTGCCACTTTAGAAGAAAGGTAACTCACTCAGATCATTAATAGTAACAGACAAGAATCTTAAGTTAATCCAAAAAGTTAAGTTTGTTTATATTATATTCAAAAAATCTGAGGAGTGTTTCTTCCTTTTGAGCTGTTGACATCTCTCTAATCATGCCTGTTTACTGTGTTTGAAGTGGAAACTTCCATGAAACTGGTTTGACTGACTCCAGCTGCTGTTGCCAGCCACAGCCCGTGAGGATTTAAATTTTCAGGTGTATTCAAAATAACATTAAATTCCATCCTCATCATCACCATCCTAAGCCAAAGCATACTTAAAAACAAAATCATGAAAACTGCGTGTCGCACCTTGAACTCTCTTCTGTTGGTCTTATTACTATTCTTAGATATTTTTCTAACCTCGTCTTCGTGTCTGGTTCTCTCTGTTTTTTCTACCCTCAATCTGCCGAGAATTCACTTTCACCTTTCTTTTTCTTCTTCTCTCCTCCTCGTCTCTCTCTCGCTCGCTCTCTCTCTCGTCTCTCTCTCTTTCTCTAACTCTCTCTCTCAGTTGTTCTGCCAGAGACACACTGAACCAGATCTGAGGCTTATGTAAGAGCTGGATCATAAATATGGACGACTTACGAAACACAAGACAGGACACAAACACTGACACACACATTCCAGAGGACAAATGTTCACATAAGAGTATAAGTCAACACATAAATAACCAACACACACACACACACACACACACACACACACACACACACACACACACACACACACACAAATGTGTAGGTTGGTCCAGCCAGGAATCTGCCTGGGATGACTGGACAAACAAGACTAAGCTGCCAACACACACAATTTTCAGTTTCAAGTCACACAAGCTCGCACACACACACACATGTTCACTGCATGACTCCTGGCAAACCTGAGTTTCAGAGAGCGTGCATGTGTGTGTGTACACACACAGAGACACACATCTTTGACATAATGGAGCATGAAGACTGGTGATGAGCTTCCCACCAGTTAAAAAACAGCTTACATAAAAACGCCTTGTCAGACCTTTGATGTGATGACAAATGTCTCGCTCTGGTTGGTAATGACACCAGTTCATCTTACTGTAGTTCATGTGTGTGTGTGGCATGTATTTCAGATTAGCATTAGAAAACAATTCATTTGCAGTAATTATGATATCAAATTAGTTCCTGTCCAAGAAGAGAAATGAGTAAACAAACTGAAGTTAATTAAATCACAAGCATACCAGAAAACATATTAACACTCATACTCTCAGATATATCCGTGGTGCCCAGAGGCTGTCCTGGTGACTTTTCCTGTAGTGACACCAGGAGGTCAAAGTCTTCACTAATGTGAAACGTCTAAACATCTACTAGATAAACTAGCAAAAAAAATCATCATTTCCACGTCCAAGCAACTTCTGGTAAATTTGTGATCTTTAATATTTGAAAATAAAACTGACTTAACATGTCCCCCTCCCTTGTATTAACTGATGATCATTTGGTGCCTTAAAATTGTAAAAAAAAACTGTAGTTTTTTTCCAACACTGATTTATGACTTGAGATCTCTCAGATTGTATGGATATATCCTCTTAACAAACAAACAGTACTGGAAATGCAAACCTCTTTGGTGGCAGATAGAAGCACTTTTCTACTTGGTTTCCTCAGGCTACAGGTGCCAGATAGGCCCAAATTTCTCCACAGCTTATAATGTAAACTTTCTGCTTAAAAGCTCAAGATGTGAAATGACTTTCAGATGATGAAGTAATGAAAAGTAAAAACAGGCCCTGAGGTCTTGTCATCTGTGAAGTGTGGCCAGCGCTTGGATGTTGTTCCACGATTTAGCCTTTAGCTTTTATTCTCATGCTAACTACCTAGCTCTACTTCCATCTATTTCAATCAAAAACGCAGGAAACATAAAACAGTTTCCTCTGCACCACGTTTGTTTGTTTTTTGTTTTTCAGGCATGAGCTACCAGATTTTGTGCACCTTGAGCAGCAAATGGAAAAGCTTACATGATACTGGACACAACCTCAGTGTATCTTGTGGCCTGTCAGTGAGAGATAAAAGCAGCAAAACAAGAAGCTCTTTTATACGAAGGTGTCACAGATTTGAATTAAACGTTCACTGCATCTTCACCATGTTTTTGTTTGTCCCTTGCCTCCCTCCAAATCTACCTTACAGAACAGTTATATAACAATTCCTGAAATTCACAGAGCCGCAGCATCAACACACACACACACAAACACACACACACACACACACACACGGTAAGGAGACACTGAGGGGGCAGACAGGAAGGGAATGAGGAGCGAGGAGAGAGATGAAAGCGAGGTCATCATTCAAAGAGAAAGAGAGAGGTGCACTTCAGAGTGAGAGGGGGTGGGCACACACACACACACACACATAAAAAAAAAACATAGTGGAGACACACAAGCACGTAGGTTCTGGGAAACAGGACCATTTCCTCCACTCAGGTCAAGAGGACAACAAGTCCAGGAATTATTCACCACAGCAAAAGAGAGTGAGAGAGAGATTCTGGCAGAGTCTTTATGAAATATGTTACGGAATATGATTGTATTAGTTGTTGAACACACCTTGTGCCCACATCTGGTGTCCCCGCACACACATATAATCTTCTTTGTTGTAAAACAGAGTAAAGGAAAGTCACGTCATGTCTTGATCATTTTTGGTACGTAGTAAATAATAAATAAGAGACTAAAATAATAAAGATACTCACTCAGGAAAAAAAATAGCTAATTATTCTGCTCAGGACTTCTGTTTCCAGTGAAGATTAATGGGAAAATGAGAGTGGGATGCAGTGGAGGAGGCCATTAGCAGATTGGCCACAGTTACTGACAGGGTCCAAACATTTAACAACCACTTTAATGGTTTTATCACAGAAATTTGTCTGCTTTAGAAAAGATGAGGACCTCCCTTTGGCTGTGAGAGGGCAGCTGGATGAGGAGACACACTCAGTGTCAGCATCAGGCTGACTATGTTGTTTGGCTTATGTTTCGTGTATCTTTCTATGATCTGGATCATATACACCCTGTGTATATTAGTGCTAAAAAGCTCAGTTAAATCACTGCTGTTGATTTGACTGTAAATTCTCTCCCCTATTCTGCAGTTTACTGTGTAAAGCAATGTCAAAGATCAAGACATATTTCTGTAGTTTAATATAAGCAGCATAATCACATGTTCAACAAATTATATATAAAGAATGAAGTGAAAAGGAGAAAATATAACAAAGTACATGCAACTGGAAGACATCAACCTGGGGAACTGTAGAGGCAGCCCTTCACTATTTCACTGACATAAATACATAATTGAAAGAAAAATAACTGATAATGAAAACATACGTATATAATTACAACTGTCCGATAAACTGATTAGGATGGAAATAAAAAAATGTCGTTTACCTCTTGAGTCTATATTTTTATATCAATGTGTAGACACTCTGGCGTCAGTTTCACAGGCTTATGTAACATTTGTCACTTTGAATACAAGCTGGCATTCAGCCAATCACTTGTTTTCTGTTGCAGAGTATGAAACACTACTGTTAAAGGACCTACAAGAGAAATCATGCAGAAAAACAACTTTCATAACCTCCTGGATACATGTGTACCATTTATCCATCTACTCGTTTTATACCTCTGTATCTGCTCATCCTGTCACTATTATATTAATGCTTTGCCTTCCCAGGTGCTCAGAGGATTAAACGCAAATTAGAGGAGATGTCAAGATGAAGGCGGAGCCGGGATTTGAGCATGAACAGAAATCAGTACATTCATAAGAGAGCAGCTGTGACTTTGTGTTTCATGGAGAAGTATAGAAGCTGTCAGGATGAAGTGCCTCACACAGACACACTGCAAATGTGCAAATGCTGTGCAAATGATACTAACACACAAGAGAGGCGGTGCTCGGATAAAAGGGAGTCATTGGCTGTATGATGTTAAATACATACACATTACGTAATGCCACATGGATCACAATTGCATCAAATACTCCACACCTGTCACTCATCACCACCAGAACAAATGTCATCAGGATAACTTGAAAGATGCTATAACAAAAGAAAATGATACACATTTTAAAAAGGCAATCTAAATGTACCACACATCGGGTGCAAGTAGCCAAGGTACACGGTACCCTAACTGCTAAAACAATGTAGAACTTCCTAGTTACCTGGTTTGTATAACCCCTAACCCTAACCCCATTACTTTTATTTCACATCTCTCACACTTTGTTACCATCTGGAGCCTCTTCAGGTTCTTTTGGTCAGAGCATTTTTTCCTGTGTTATGGATGGAAAACTGGCCAGGTCAAAGAAGACAAAATGAATTCAGGCCTTCAGATGAGACCGTGAACCCTCTGCAGACTCGGCTTAAGACCCTGCTTTAACATTTTCTTTGTTTCTCTTCATGTTGTGACATTTTCTTCCCGCTGAAAAAACTTGTCAGGTTTGGAGTTGATTGTGAATGACACAAAACCAGGATGACCAAAACTGCAAGTACAAAACAAACTTTTTATAGTCACCTTTGGAAGCCACAGAGGAAGAGTGTTTCATATTCTACTGATTGTTTCACTTTAACTGTGATTCTAATGAGTTTTCTGATCTATGCAAACATGCAAAGAAATGTTCTGCTAAACTAGCTTTAGCTTAGCTTTGTCTTCAGAACAAGACAAAAAAAAACAAGCTGCTTGTTGTTTAGGTGTACGGTGGCTTTGTGTATTCTCTGGAAACACAGACTTAGACCAATGCATTTTTGCGTCATTTCATTTATATAGAGTATCACCAAAGGAAACGCTTTGTAACTCTAGTTTCTATCGTCTCTAGGTTTTTATTTTGGCTGAAACTAATGGGTTGGCAGAACAATTCCTTCAGCTGCATGTTGATTTAAAGTACGGTCAACATTCAGCTTCTGACGCCTGCCTGCCCCATTAAGAAAACCCTCCCTTGTGTACAAGTCCAGGTCAGGTGTCATTTTTAGGCGAAAATTGGAGTCGGAGAGGCGATTGTTGCTAGGCGACCATATCAAACTCAAATATTGTGCCGAGAGTGACGAGGAGGAGATGCAGGCACACACCAAACGATTGTGACAATACGTAGGCAAAAACAAGCCGAGACGAAGTATGAATACAGGTGCGACTTCGGCCTCCGTTGCCGCTGATACACACAGAGCAGAGAAACTGAGAATGCAACCAAGTGTCCTGACGAAATGCTGAATCATCAGCAGTCAGTAAGTCACAGAGTAAACAGCACCCACAGCTCATTTTCTAAGTCATTAATTTGTTCTGTTACATACTCCCCGTGGAACCTGCAGCTCCTCACATGAACAACACAACACAATGCACACGAGAGATGTGGCTCCAAAGAATGTGAAACCATCTGGAACAAAATCATGGTTAGAGTGTATCTGTGTGTGTGTGTGTCTCAGAGGAGGGGGGTGAGTTGCAGATGGGAATGTCTTCTGAAACCACAAGGTTATGTATACACAACTACGTAAGTGTTTATATAACTCCTCAGACTGTGCTGATGAACACAACACTGCAACCATGCAACGGGCCTTTCTGTGTGTGTGTGTGTGTGTGTGTGTTTCAAATAGATAGCATTCTGTCCACTGTGTCGGTGTTTAGAAAGATATGAAAGATAAAGAGAAAGAGAGATGACAGGGAGGATTAAAAACACAAAACTACTGTAAGAACCGTGAAACTCTGTTGACAAAACAAAGGGATACAGTACATAGACGCAACAATATAACATTTATGAAAACGTCACAGTGTGTTTTGCCATCAACTCCTCCATCAACCCTTTAAACCCACTCTGAATACATTCAGCGCTGCAGGGCTTGTTTTTCTTTTTGTTTTTCTTGGCTCTGAAAAAAAGTTGGTGACATGAAGTTTGGACCCAACATTGATGAAAAGAGCTTCAGACTGCATTGAAAATGTTTCTCTTGTAAGCTTTCAGTGGTTGCTTTTGATAGTTCATAGACAAAATCTTCTCTGGAACTGATGGGTAAATGTCTGCCCTCGAGTTCAAAACATGAGTAAAGATTGTAATCTCTAAAGTCATCCAATAACATTTTCCTCAGTTGCTTCATTAATAATTTCTACAGACTGTGACAGTGACCTCCGGTCTGCAATCTGGTTTCTTAAAACACCTAAGACGCAGCAGTTTTAGCCCATTTATCAGAATGATTAATGATTTAAGATGTGACTTGTGAACTTTTGAAGATATTTTATTGAATGTTTATCTATTGCACGTAAATTAAAAAGTGCCACAGCACCAGGAATATCTAAAATTTTGGTCTCTCATGTATCTAGGGTGACAAACACCCAACATGTAGAGTTTTAATACAAGTTCACATCACACATGAAGTATAAAAATAAATGTTCTCTTTACAGAGGAAATAAGTGTCTGCGTGGGGGGGGGGGGGGGGCCCACTCAGGTAACTACATCAAGAGAAAACCTGCAGATATAGGAGCACTGGGAACAAAATGCTCGCTTCAAGAGTGGTTTGGTTAGTTCACTTTCTTTTTTCCTTGCTGTAAAAGCCCACTCTAATGG
>JBBMJY010000012.1:7343907-7379243 GCA_037833715.1 Toxotes lorentzi | reverse complement strand
ACACACACACACACACACACACACACACACACACACACACACACACACACACACACACACACACACACACACATGCGTCTGAATGCTGCCACACATCATCACTGTGCTGGTCATACTATAGCCTGTTACATAAACCTTTGTTGGCAGCATTCAGAACACTGTGTGTACTTTCAGACTCTGAACAACCTCTGAGAAATCTCAGAGGTTGTTCCTACACAAAACCAAACCACTAATGGTTACTGGTCCCAGCACGTTACTGTGTCTGGGTCTGGTGAATCATCGGATTCACTGTTTGTTGCCGCCCTGATTGTTTTCTGACCTCAAATAAGTGTAATGTAAAACTGAAACGTAGCCCATAACCTCTTTTACTTAGTGGTGATAAAGTGTTGTCTTAAGACAAAGCGATTTCTTGTTTTCACCTCCACTTGCTACTTTTCTATGTCACCACGCAAACAGAGTCCGTTCAAACCAAAACCAGTGTACACCTTTTATGTGTGTTATTCCTTTAAGCACTAAAGTTAGCAGTGTGATGTGTATAGTGGACAGTACACGCTGGTAGCTGGCATGTGACTCAACTTAAGTCAAGCAGGGGCTTTAACAGAGTCTCCTGCACTGGATAGAAACACAAGAAGCAGCATTACCTCTCTGAAACAGGGAAGAAGTCAAAGAGGAAAGAAACAGGGATCTCTCCAGCACAAGGGTAAATATTGGTTCACAAGCCTGAAAAGACTGGAAACAAATACAGAGTAAAAAAAAAAAAATGACGCAGAGGTTGCAGCACTTCTTTTGGACAGGTAATGTAGCTGCTACACCCTGCTACTTTACCTTTGTAATAAACTCATAACATAATGGTGAGTTTAAACAAACCAAGGCTGGAACATGCCTTAGGGGGCTGAGTGGAAATGTTACTATGGCTTTTTTTGGTGAAATAACTGCATCAAGTTTGGGTGTAAAGTTTTTTCACTTCTCCGTTTCGGACCAGCCTTCTGACAGACCTGCACAAATCATTGTTAGAGATTTGGGAAGTGGGTGCGTTGATGGCCCATAACTCCATTCTCTGCGTATGACTGTCATCATGTAGTATTTGCTTGTGATCTGAAATAATGTGACTTTTTGTGGCTTGACTGTCCTCATGATGTTCACTCTCTGATCACAAGACTCTGTAACACTATACAGCAGGAGTGTACTGATGTGGGTTATATAAAAAAAAGAAAAAAAACAGAGTTAAGGATGAAAGCTGCACTTCTGCGGAATAAAGTCTATAATCTATAAGTGCGAGGAGTGAGGGACAAACAGAAAGAGGAGAAAAAGAAGCAGAGAAGGGAGGGGAGGGGAGGGGGACAACTGAATGGCTCTGTGCAGCTGCGAGATGACCAAAAAAAAAAAAAATTCACTCAACAAAGAGAACTAAGAAGAGGAAATTTACATCGATGGAGAACAAAGAAAGCGGCTATATGATGTGACAGGAGGAAGAGCAGAGAGATCAAAAAACCTGATGAAAAGACGACATCAGTGGACTGGGAATGAGAGCCATGTGGCCGGTCCAGCGAAGCCTACATCCTCCATGCTGTGGCATTATGAAAGCAGCCAGACTACACGTGCTCCCGGCTTTTGGGTGAGTGTGCGGTGTAGTGCACAGAAAAAGAATCGGTAAAACAAGCTCCTTCCTGTTGTTTTGTACCACAGCTGATGATAAAATGTCACTTTTTTTTTGTTTTTGTTTTTTTTTTTGTTTTTACAGTAAGCAACAAACAGATTGTACTCACAGGAGTGTGTTTCTGGACACAGTGTGTATGAAACCATACACAACCTCCACAATGAGTATGAGGGAGAACAGCATGCATTTAGCCTTTATCACTATTCGGAAGGAAAGGAGAAGAAGAAACTGTTTGAATTTGTATCACTTCCTCTGTGTCCTTTGAAAAAGAAAACAAAATCTTGCCATGTTTTACTTTTATTCATCCAGACACACTGCAGACTGCGGCGGCGGTGGTGGCGCTCTGTCCCTGCCTGCTGCCTCATGCGTTTACCCCCCTAACCCACTGGTCTGATGAACCATATGTTTTCCTGCTCCACATGCTCACACTTCCAGCATGGCCCAATCCTACCCAGATCCACCAATCACGCAACGGCATTGGTTTAGGTAACCGTAGAAACAACCAATGGGAGGACGGACCTCAGACGACAACACGAGAGAGGCAGCCGGGCACGCGTGGGAGAGACCGGCTGAGAGAAGGAGGCAGGTCTGACTGAAGAGGGAGAAAATGGGATGAACTGAACAGAGGGAGGAGAAATGGAGGAGAGTACAAGAAGAGATCGGAAACATGAAGAGATAAAGCTGCAGAGGGAGTAAACAGAGAGAAAAGAGGAGAGAGAGAGACAGCGCATGCTTAAGTAGCTATGGGTCCAGTGTTACACAACAACGTTAAGTAACTTAACAAGCGTCAATCAACTACTGCTGCGCATTCTCGACACTTCTGAGAAGATCGCAAAAACCATTTCTGCTCATCTTCATCTCGTCATCCCTGCTCTCCTTTCTGGGTTTCAGTCATGCTGCTTTTCTCCAAACAGGATGCAGCTGCGAAGCACCTCTGCAGCCGAGGAGCACTGTTCATTATCTCATCAGATAAACTCCTGAATATCTGTGCAGCATTTCTTCCTGTTCTCCAAAGCATCGCGCCGTCTCTAACCTTTGTGCAACCCCCTTCTGTTTCCTCTGTTTTGCTACGTCCAGATTTTCCCTCCCCGTCTCTCACAAACTTCTCTGCCTGCTTTCCTCGAGATGTCGGATTCAGCCGTTCGCTAACCCTGCCACAAGGGTCAAGGTGATGATGTCACGTACCTGCGAATGACTCTGATTCGTCCAGGAGCAACATGGTTATCGAGCAAAGAGAAGAGCTGGTCTCCTCTGCTTTCCTTGGTCCTGTCCTCTCTTTTCTCTTGGTCTCTAACTCCCTGTCAAACTCTCTAAACTGCCTCCTCTTTCGGGGAAAACAAACTTTAAAAAGAAGTAAATAGGTGGTGTATTTCAGCTCCTTCTAGCCTTGTTTTACACTCGGCCGGTCTTTAATCTACTGCCTCAGTGACTGACTGACTCACTGACTATTGGACAACCGCTCTGTGTGCTCCTCTGGAGTCAATAACAATGTGAATGTGAGGCAGAGGCAGGCAGGAGGGCTGGCAGCTGAAAAACTTACATAACCCTTCATGCTGGAGCTGGGGCCCCCCTGAGGGGGTACTCGTATGGTTGATCATCACTCATTCCCCAACCCCCCCGTCCAAAAAAAAAAAAAAAAAACAACACTCCTCCATAACACACAGAGCATGTACGGAAGCAGCCGCCCACACGCTCATGCTGTCTGTTTATGAGTTTGTTGGTCAGTCCAAAAAAAAAAGAAGTAATTTTGATAAGATGTTCAGCTTCAAGCGCTTCGACAACAACAGAGAAAGTGAAAACTGCCTGAAAAAAAGAGGACAGAGAAATACACAAAAGTAAACACACACAACACAACACCATTTGAAAGTGTGGATGTGTGACTGATCCTCAGTAAACCAGGTTGGACCTCACACAAACATACAAATCCATACATGTTACACACACGCACTGTGGGAATCACTTAAAGACTGTTTCAGGAGCTTTCTCTTTTGTAAAGAGAAAGCACTTCACACACACACACACACACACACACACACACACACACACACACACGGAGAAACATGCAAATTTAGACACTAATACTGGCTGTGTGTGTGTGTGTGTGTGTGTGTGTGTGTGTGTAGCAGGATAAAGGGCACAGAGGAGGAATGTAGCTGCAGGAATCTGTGTCAAGGTTTCCGAAAACACCTACAAACTGACTCCAAAAGGTCACATGATCCATGATCCACAAAAAATCCCTCTGCACGTTGGAAAGTAAAAGGTAATCCTTACATCTAGAGACGCAGTTACAAGACCATGATGTTACTAAGCAAAGGCTGTATTTTAAAGCTCTAAACTTTGTCTTGGATCTACAGTGCCAAACAACAAGTTTGAAGAAAATAAGACTTAAATATTTCTGCTCAGAACAGTTCTTTCTTCTTTTATCATTTAACAATATGAACCCCCCACTTAGGACAGAACAACCACTATACATATACCAACAACACTTACAACTCAGAAAACCATAATGTCGACAATCCAGTAATTGAAACCTTATTTAAAAAAAGAAAACTACCACGCCACTGTTACATCAGGAGTTACCTTAACACCAGATTACACTCACAAAATGAACAAATCTACTTCTTATAGAAGTTCTTCCACACATCCTTACATCTAGCTAGTAAAAGACCTACATACCAAAAATATATCAGCGTTGTGTTTTATGTGCAGTTGTTAAAATACAGTAAAATGTGTCCAGAGGCAAATTTGTCTGATTTCTGTGGTTAATTGTTCTAATTTGGTACATTTGTTTCACAGACCTGTGGGAAAACTATTATGAACATTTTCAGGAAACACTTCAACCTTGATGAAATGTCTCATTACCCCAAGTCTGGAGGCTACTAGAATTTGCAAAAACTGATCTTCAACGGACGAAAAGGGATAAAAACCTAATTCGGACTTCTAAGAACAGAAAAGCAAGTTTGTGCTTGAAAGGTGGATGATTTATAGTCACAAAAGAAGAGTTTAAACCAGATAATTAAAATCCATTTGAATTGAGATAGGGATACCTTTTTTTGGAAACGACTCCTGCCATCTATTTCATAATACGGCTTATGAAACCTCTGAGCTCTGATCTTCCAGAGTGGCCCGGTCAAACACTTTGACACTGCACCCCCCATCACCCCCACCCAACTTTTGGCTGTATGCATACTATGATAAAAACATGCAGCGGCTGAGATATCAGGACAAACAGAGAGATGAGAACAAACTGCCACAAACTGATCTAGTCAGTCAAAAGAAATTCCTGCTACTCACCCATGTCATGTGGTTCAAAGTTTTTTGTTTCCTAATCCATGCCTCCTTCTTACACTTTCACTCTGAGAAACTTACTCCAGCTGCTGTGTGTTCGTCCTTCATACTGCTAACACACTTCCTCGCTGTCCTGTCTGAACCCAGTGTGTCAAACTGTGTGTGTGTGTGTGAGAGAATGCGTTTGTGTGTGGCTCTCAACATCTAGCTCTAGCCTCGTCTCGCAGCTTTACCGGCGCTCCAGTGAGGACAGAGGGCCATTGGGACAATTACAAAACAATGAGTCGCTGAAAGCTGCCCTGGCCTGCCGGGTGTAGGAAACCCCCCCTCCCTACTTGTGCTGCTTTTCCTGTCTACATCCTCCTCCTCCCTCCCTCTCTCTCTCTTCTTCTCCCCTCCCCCAGCCAACTGACACAGGAGCGTGTGATGATGTCAGCAAGCCACGCCCACGCCAGAGAGGCTGCTTTAGGTAACAGGCGTAATGGGGTTCAACCAGGAAAAGATGGACAGACAAAGAGACAGAAAGAGGAAAAGAGGAAAAGAGAAGAGAAAGAGGAGTGCGGGGATGTAAAATGATCATCCGGATTGTTTACTCAGGTTATAATCTTATTGATTTGTGGTCAATTGACTGAAGTCTGAGGAGATGAAATGGAAGGGAGAAAATGACAGAAAGAGAACGAGAAAGATCTGGACAGCATCTTTTTAAAATGTATTTATTTTTTTTATTTTGTGACCAAAAGGATAATTGCTGTACGTTGCTATAATTTTGTCCACACCTACACATTTGGCCAGTTTGGTTCAGTTTCTGCAAACAGTTGCCGAAATTCTGACCAAAGCCAAATCAGTTAAAATCAACTTTTAAAAAAACTAAACGGTTTACAAACTAATATGTCCTTATTGCAAATACGCAATAATAACTTTACAATTACAGATCTGACAAACTAAAATGGTATCATGCAATAATTTGTTATCATCCAATAACTAATTAGGCCTCTCTTTGATTGTTCATGGGGGAATGAAGCAATCAAAACTGGCAGAGGAAACAGAGGGAGGAAAACTGAAGCTGAAGAAAAGACAGGGAAAACATCAAGAAAATGAACAGAAAAAACAGGGAGAGGGGGAAAGTAATAGAGGAAAATGAGGGCAGAGATGTCATGGGCTCCAACTCTCGCGTCGGAAAATTCTCATTTGGCTTCACAGGACGGTATCACACGTCGTAAACACCAATAAACACGTCATAAACACTACGATCGCCACAGATAGTAAATTTCACCACACCTAGATGCAAAAACCATCAATGGTGAGGATGAGGAGACAAATCACGGAGACTTTTGGAGTATATTCCCAAGAACAATGAAGGAGTTGACTGAGATGAGATAAAAAAAATGAAGGGAAAGAGAATTGAAGACAGAGGGGAGATAGAAATACATGAAAGCTGAGTAGAGTGCTGAGAAAAGATACGCGATAAGCATGTGAGAACAAGAAAGGATGGATGGAAAAGAAAAAAGCTTAATAAAAGAGGATAAATGAAACAGTAATCTAAGGATGGAAACAGTGGAACAGATGGAATGATGAAGTCAATGAGAGTCACAAATAAAGACAGAGAGAAAAATCAGAGAAAATGAGAGAAGAGGCCATTTCAAAACAACCCACACACAGTGGTGCAAGGTGAGAGCCTGGTCTCACATGGCTACATACACTGACCCACATTGCTCATGAGCCTGGGGGAGGGGCAGCAGACTGAGAAATAGTGAGGTGGGGGAGGACAGAGGAGGTGGTGACAACAGCAAGTGGAGGACTGCCTGGCAATATACAACACACTCATACTCATACTCACACACAAACACACACACACACACACACACACACACACACACACACACACACACACACACACACACACGTTCACCTTTGCCACACTACCACAGTTCTGGTATCCAGCCACGCCTCCTGTGAGGAAGGAAAGCAGCTGGCATTTCACTGTTTACATAACCTAGATTGACCATTGGGGGTGGGGGGTAGGGAGCGAGTGACAGAAGGAGAGAGAGAGAGAAAAAGAAAAAGAGAAAGAGAGAGAGAGAGAGAGAGAGAGAGAGAGAGATGGCATTTTGAGTCACAGTGCTTTTTTATTTTAGTTCACTCCTTTTCCAAGGGTAGGAAGAGGAATTCAGACCCTTTACTTCAGTTACAGTAACAAAGCTGAGGTGGAAGGTGAAACTCCTGTACTCAGATATTTTTTTACTCAAACATACTTGTAAATATCAAAGGCAAAAGCACTCAAAATGGCCCCTCTCGGAGTGTAATCGGTTGATTTTCTATTATTGAGGCATCACGTCGTAAGAATCACCGTAATGATAGCTGAGTGAGGTGAAGTTGCTTTGAGTGTTTTAATATCCTGTTCAGTAGTTTAATCTGACCTCTGACCTCTGCTTGAGATCAGAGGTCAGAGGTCTCTTCTCCCGTGCCAGGAGAGACTCCTGACAGTGAAGATTCATTATTTTTAAACCTCATAACGAGACAGACTGCTCATCTGGACTTTAACTTGTTACTTTATCCATCATATCTGTTATATTTCAGATTCATCTGAAATTATTCTTATACACATATTCAGAGTACTGTTAATTCTGTTTAACATTCATGGACAATCCTACACAGCTTTTATTTATTTTAGAATAACCACCTTTAGTCTCTGTCCTATTTTAAATTCATTCTATTTATTTTTTGTATTTTATTTAGTCTATTTAGTTATTGTATTTACCTTAAAATTGTGCAATGTGACTGCTAAGATATGCGAGTCCTGGAAATAGAGCCAGAATGAGACTCAAAAGCAAACCCCTTCCCCCGCTCCTCCCACCCCTCCCTCTCCCCGCTACGTCACGCTCCACCCAGCCCCTCACCTGCATCCTCAGCCTGTACGCTGTCTTGAGCTAGTGCAGGAATCACTAATGGAGCGTGAAGTCTGAAGCCTGGGTGTGAAAGGAGTAGTATACCAGAAGTATGTTCACATATTGAATGACAGCCATGACCTCCGACCCCTGACTCTGGCCTTCACTGATTGGTTAGAAGGGCGAGGCTCGCTCACAAAATTTATAGGGGAATATCTCTGCACTGCAGCCAGGCTGTTCAATGAGTCAGGGTCATGGCAGCCCTCTGCAGCACCTCTCCACATTAAGATATGTTACATACCTTAGCTTTAACAAACTTATCACCTGAGGCATCATCATCCAATAATGCATGGAGTGTGTGAAAGCACAGTCTCAACACCAACATACTCGTCCCCCGAGGCTCTCAGAGAAACCCCCAGTGACAAGCTACATCCTTATTATGTGCGCTATGCCTGGTAAATAGACACATCACATAGACTGTTGCTTTTCATAAGGGTGAAGCAGATTAAATCTTTGAAACACACACCACTTTACGCAGTGAGTGGCCAGATGTGTGGAGGTGTGAAAGTAGGGCAGGTTTTGGACCTCTCTCTCCAGCTCTTGTCTTTCATTCTGGTGAGTGAGTTTACACTATGAAAGCCTTCGAGGAGAGGCTGGCTGAACGTGTGACACTTCACTGTGCTGAGATGACAGACGCATAAAGTCACAGAGTTTCTGGAGAGAGAGAGAGAGAGAGAGAGATCGTGGAGGCAGTGTGACACAGCCAGAAAGAGGCCATGACAGCAGGCTTTTTGCCTCGCCTTTTACTGTGGCCGTTCAAAACTGTTATAAACACATTATATAGTTTAACGAATGCCTTTAGACCTGACTGGATGACATGTCAAAGCATACTGAACTGTTCAAGGTTAGGGAGAAGGACTTATGATGGGAGAATAAGTCAAAATAGTGCCTATGCCTCTATCATTACCACAGCTGAGATGCCCCCCTGAACAAAGCCCTTAACACCTCTTCACACTCAAAGACTGGAAAACAGACAGAGCACCAGTCATTGTGAACTGAAACTTCACAGTGACTTCAGAGAGGTCACGCTTTGCACACTTTATTGTGCTGTAGATTTAATTCTAAATTGATAAAGCTGCCATTCGTGTCCATCAAACAAACACTCAATAATCCATAATTCTAAATAATTCAGAGCCTTTGCTGTGGCGTTAATATGTCCAAATCAATTCAGTTTTCCACAGATGGACTCCAGTCATGTTCTGTACACTTCTCATGGACAATTCAACTGAACAAACTTGACCTGAACTGGCCTTGAATAATTCTGTAAAGATATTTCAGTCTTTGATTTTTTATAGATTTGCACAAATTCATAAAAAACATGTTTTTACTTTGTCATTATGGATTACTGAGTGTAGACTGATGGGCAAAGTGGCAATTTATCCATTTACAAGTAAATATATAACAGAATATAGTGTGTAAAAAGTGAAGGGGTAAATGTAATACCAAGCAAATAATACTGCACAATCAACCCATTCAAAACAAAAACACAAATCAAACTTCATAGTTATAGAAAATATAGAGAGCGTGAGTGTGTGTGTGTTTATATAAAACTTTAAACAGGAGACAGGGGCTCACATGACTGAGGAAGTCAAGGTGTGGATCATCCATGCTTGCTTAAAAAAAAACAAATCTGAGGTTCAGAGTTCACGTGCTGATAAAGAGATTGTGTAATATGATCAAAAGCTCCGCAACACCTACTAAATGGACCTTGTGCTGAGCCTGTTTTCTCAGCTGCTGTTTTCAAGGTTAAAACTGAAATGGATCTTGAACCTAAGAATGAGTTTTGCAGATTGCATGCCGTGTCTTGTTAATACCCTGAACATGCTGAGCCAATTGGTGCTGAACTTGTTACCATTAAAAAAAGCCTCCCTTAAAAAAGGTGTCAAATCTACTCCTGCAATTTTGTTAAGTAACTGGTGTCATTTACAATACATACTACAATTTCAACAACTGACCTCGCTGTGTTTACCGACAACCTACAAGTGAATATTAACTTTTAAACACTGTTTAGGCTTTGTTCCATATGTTTTGGTTTTATTTATTTATCACCGACTGGAGAAATGGCACGAATAGCATATTTTGGATTTTGGGTGCGTGCGTGCAGAGGTTGTCACTTCATATTCAAGAAGATTCAAGGCTGTATTTGCTGCCAAAGCTGCTTCAACTAAGTACTGAGTGAAGGGTCTGAATACTTATGTCAGTACGATATTCCTGTTTTTCCTTTTTTAATTAATTATTATTTGCAAAGGTTTCTAAAATTCTGTTTTCGCTTCGTCATTCTGGGATACTGAGTGTAGTTTGATTAGGGAAATGAATTGAGCATAAGGCTGCAGCATAACAAAATGTGAAAAAAAAAACGTGAAGGGGGTCTCAATACTTTCTGAATGCAGAGTAAATTAATTTTGTATCTTGAGCTCTCTCTGTGTGAAGATCAACTCTTCACATACTGAAGAAAAACAAGAGATGGAGATTAGTGCTGATGCAGCTGCAGATGTAAAAGGATTTCACACTGATTGTGTTGCAAAAAAAGGCAGAAAATGTCGCAAAATAACACAATTTCACAAAACAGAGTCTGGACTCAGAGCAAAGACAGAGAAGCTTCAGGGGCTTCATCAAACTTAAAAAGTTAAGATTACATTCACTGAAGGACTACAGCTCCCAGGAGATGGTTTTTATGTGATTACCTCATATAAACTTCATGTAAATATGTTAATTTTTCAACAGAAAATGATCTGATGAGTCTGTGGGTTAGCAGGGATTCTCCACTCCTGATCGTTGTTAAAAAGGGTCGATGTAAATAAACTGCAGGTCAGTGATGTCAGTGTGACTTCACATCAGCAGTAATGAAAATGTGAACATGATTAGTTGCTAACACACGATTCAGAGCAAAGATGGCAGGTGGCTTCGCTGATGAGTTATTCGAACTCATAATCATTTTGACAATGAGCCAGAGTGTTACCTGATCTGAAGTCTGCTCACACACAAAACCTCATCTGTTTCTCACTCTCTCTCACACACACACACACACACACACACACACACATACAGCACAGTGGGATCTGGCAGTCCGGTGTATCAGTATGTGGACCAGCTGGTGTTACTGTATCACCTCCTACACTTCACTTTGTGCATCCCTTAATCAGGTCACACACACACACACACACACACACACACACACACACACACACACACACACACACACACACACACACACACACACGCGTTATGAAATGTGTTTTGACTGTTTTCTGTTGTTCTGCCAAACTTCAGAGAATTTGATATTGGCCATTCTTCTTGTCAGATTTTACTTTTAACTACTTAATTTCAGTCCAAAAACACATTTACCAGCTGGATTATGTTCAGAGGAAACTTCTACATTTATTAATGCCAGCAGAGTCACCAGGCAACAAATCCTCTAACCTGAACAGCCCTATAGGTTTCTTATCCCTGCAGTTAATGTTGTGGAATGACTACAGTTTGGTCCAGGAGGACAGTCTCCACCAGGAGGTGGATGGGGTAGATGGCGGGTTCACTTGAAGCTTGGTGTTCACTTTGTGTCTGTGTATTAAACCAGACCATGATCTTTCCCCAACCTTAATCAAGTGCTGTGAGTGCCTAAACATAACCATAAAAAAGTGTACTAAACCTGTAGTGAAACAAGCTGCTTAATTACACATCCAGCTAACACAAAGCAACATTAGTTTTCATCAGGAGTTGGGTTTTTCCTTCAGCATCTATCCTCCTTTAAGCTCTGGTTTGGTCCCAAAGTCCAGAGAAAAACATCTGGCTGTAGCTGCTGAATAGCTGCTGAATGCTCCACTGTGTTCCACAGCTAGTCGCTAACTACTGAACTTGGTTGCCTGAAACAGCTGCCCTGCTTCTGCAGGAAACAAGGTCGATAAGAGGGCCTGTAGGGCTGGAGTTTGGTGATAATTCTGCCAGTGACCTCTTTTCACTCCACATGCTTGACTAACGGTTTTAATCAAAGTTGTCATCCTTGAATAAAACACTGTGGACTGTACATTGAATGAAAACATCATGTACTGAGAACACGATAGTGCCCATTGTTCATTTCTGTTTGGAAGCTGTAAGCGAAAAACAGAACATTAATAGTCTCTCTTTTAAAAGTAACTACCTGTTGTTCCACCAGTCCAATTTGACCGAAATTGGCAAGGTGATGCATCTTGTCGCTGATTAAACCACCAGGTGTCTGTAACATTCGTGGGAGGAAACATGTTTACTTGTTTTTCTTCAGAATGTACTCTGCTTACCCACGCCTACACACAGGCAGAGGAGCAACAGGCTAATTAACAGACTATTACTCTCCTGCTCTCTGGAGCCAGTGTGTGTCTATGTACATATGTGTGTGAGTGTGTGTGTCTTATGAAAGATGTGACTAAACCTCATGACAGCCTCATCTGAGCTGCGGAGGGCCAATGACATGCAGCACAAACTCTCAATCTGTTCACATACAGACTCACACACACCCACACATGCACTACAAACCCTGAGGTACACAGTGAGAAGGTGGACACACACACACATATACAGTATACACACATACACGCACACACACCTGACCCACAACAGGCATCCCAGCAGTGCTCTGATGCTGAAGAGGATGATTTTATTTTAGGAGACTGGTCCCACCTCCCCAAGTCCATTTCTTAATGTCACTCTTTGAAGAATGGCCCTGCTCCTTCTCAACACACACACACAGACACACACACCCACACACATCTACACACACACACACACACACACACACACACACACACTTAATTGCTTTTATTTGACCAAAACCACATGCAAAGCATCTTCTTTTCCATGTTTTCGTGCTACCAAATAAAGCAGAAATTGATCAGAGTTTTGCCAGTCTTTTTGTCTCTGTTCTCCACACACACACACACAGCAGTTTTAATTTTTAAATAAACATTGTTTGAGTATGCATAGTATGTGTGAGCATATATAGCTTACTTTAGTACACTCTACTGACTGTATTTCATGTATATCATTAGACTGTTTTTATGTTGCAAAAAGTATTCATGTTAAAATCACAGTTCCACTTGCGTCCATCGTGCGATCGGATAAAAGGCCTCTCCAAACCAAGGTACCGGGATGAATTTCAACCCCAGCCCGCCCCTGCTTATTATTATTATTATCATTTTATCTACCGTTTTCTATAAAGAGTTCTCAGATGCCCTGTCTTTATGTCTTTAAGCTTTATTGCAAATTATTACTCTTCATTACATCTCTTGTTGTCTGTAACTCGTAACTGTATTTCGTATGTTAGGAACTAAATGTAAATATAGATACTTATTGGAAAATATGATCATGTGAAGTTTATTGAATGTGGGGTTCAATATGAGACCCACACTTGTACAAACACATTAAGTCTATGCTGCAATCTTTCTGGTCACATATGGGGTGTGTGTTATGAAGATAGTCTAATAGTTGTTGGGAGAATTAATTTAATGTGCTGGCACCATTTCTTTGAGATAACTTTCCCTCTTTTCCAGTGCACCTGAGGCTGTTGGCATGTACAGAATATATTACGGTATTATTATTATTATGGAAAAGGTCTGTCTCCAATTGACCTTCCATCTCAGTCAACTGGTACATTTCCATTGCATCATCTTTTTTGTGCAATGTTCCCTCTACATCAGGGAAAAAAAGAACTAAACACACACACACATATATACATGGGTCCCAGCATTGGCTTATAAACACAACCTTAATGAGAAACCAGCATCTTATACATGCTTGGAAATGCATATGTGATAACTTTTTCCAAACACGTTTTCTCAAAATACCTGCAAATAGCGACTGAATGTGCCATTTCCCATATGTATGTGTGTGCTACGTACGTATGTGGTGCCAGCGGTCACCATGACAACCTCAAACATCTCCAGAGAAAAAAAGCTGTTATGCTGAGGAGGAAACTAATTATTCAACTTTTTAGAAATAAACCTGACTTTCTGCAAGTTAAAAAAAAAAAAGCCTCACTTTCTTCAGAGAATTTATAAGTGGAATGAGGCACCAGTTAGCTATGAAACTTCCATGAAACAGACGTAGCGTTACTTTAATTGGTAATAATATTGTTACAATTTGTTTTTTTCATGATCAACAAAACTGTGATATTCTTTGTGGAAATGAATTATTTTATTATTATAAATCATGATAAAGGTTCAATCCATATGTCTACACAATTCCATTCACGCATTTTGTGTTTGGGATTAGAGAATTAGAGAAGGAATACTGACAGTTAGCTCAGTTGGTAGAGCACGAGACTCAATCTCTTGAAGTCGTGGGTTTGAGCACCACTCTGGACGGTACCACCTCCCATGCACCTGTGGAAGGTGCTGCAGGACTTCGCATTGTGGACTGGGCAGGAGTCGCCCCCGCGATCTGGGCTTGGACCCAGATAAGCGGCAGATGATGACATGACATACTGACAGACATGAAGGTGACAATACAGGGTTAGACGAAGAATGAATCAAAATGTAGGGACAGAAAGAACAAAATGAATGGAGAGGAATGAAGGTAAATAACTGAAGAGGAAAAAAGAAAAAAGTTGAAAGAGAAGAAAACAGAAGTGAGAAAGAATGAAAAGCAAACGGAAAAAGGAGGATATTGAACCTGGAGGAGGAAACTGTCACAACTCTGAGGGGGCTGGCGTCCTGGTGATGGTTGTTATGGCAATGGTAGGACAGACGCAGGAGACGGCGGGGGGTGATGATGTCACAAGAGCAAAATAGACTTGCATAGTGAAGAAGATAAACGTGGAAGTGTGTTTTTTTTCCATCAGACCTTTCACTCCTTCCACCATCAGCCTAGATGACAAACTCAGAGCCTGAACTAGAGTCTTCCTCCTGAACTGTAAATCGATACAGAATACAAGATTTCCCTCACAATCTAACCCAGTAGCTCAAAAACTACAGGAATGTTTTTTTTTCCTTTGCATGTATTAGCCCAGTAACTACAATGTGAGCAGAGACGGCATGCAGTATGCAAGACCATTAAGCTCGGTAAATACACATTTTCCAAAGTGATGTTCAAAAGAGTTCAGTTAAAACTTTAATTTTAAAGCATGTAAGGTAAAGAAGTAAATGCTCATGGTTCAGCACAGTTTGAAAACTACAAATATCAAAAAGGAATAACAGCAAACAAAGTGCACTCAAATAAATGCTTCTGTGATGCATCCGTTTAGTTCAGTCACTCTGGATAATTGTCAGATTTCATATAAACTGCTTTACATTACGCTGCGAAGCTGCCAGTCTTTAGAAGCATGAGTTTTATTGTAAACTGGTTTGCGTCCATTAAGAAATAAAATAAAAAAAGAAAATAATCATGCAACAACAATGACTATTTAGCAAGCTTCAGTTTTTGACACAGTCACAGTATCATCAATTGGTAATTTAAAGTGGTTATCCTCTGGACAACAACTGATCTTGGAACAGATCTTGCTGAACACAGAGACATTGAAGAAAGTTCGCAGCACTACCCACCCACAGCTGCAATACCATGATACAGTTACATAACTTTTATCCAAGTCCAGAGCTCTGGAATAATGAAGCCAATTATTTTGAAATGTTTGAGACCACCGACTGGGAGGTGCTGTGTGGACCACATGAGGACACTGATAGCCTGACACACTGCATTATGGACAATAGAAACTTTTGTGTAGAAAACACTGTGCCCACCAGGACAGTCCGTGTTTCTCTAACAATAATCCATGGGTGACTCCTGAGCTGAAAGCCCTGCTGAACCAAAAGAAGAAGGCTTTTAGGTCAGGTGACAAAGAGGAGCTGAGGAAGGTGCAGAAAGAACTCAAGAGGAAAATCAAAGAAGGCAAGGACAGCTACAGGAGGAAGGTGGAAGGGCAACTACACCAGAGGAATGTAAGGGAGGTCTGGAGAGGCCTGAAAACCATCTCTGGACACAACACAGACAACGAGAGGGGCCCTGAACGAGGAGGCTAAGAGTGGGCAAATGAATTGAATCTGTTTTTCAACAGATCTGATTCAGGATCCACTCCCCCTACTACCACCCAGGCTCCAGTCAGGTCTGCATCCCCCACATGTCTTCTTCAGTTGCCGCTCCCCACCTCCAAGTCAACTTCCATGCCATCCTCTGAACTGTTACCACCCCCCTCCTCCATGACGTTCACCCTTCCCCCCACATCCCCTTTACACCACCCCACTTCCCACTGTTCACCCATCAGCACTCAAACCCCCCCACCCAGCCTCAACATAACAGTGCATCAGGTGAGTAGAGAACTCCAGAGGATCAAGACCTGCAAAGCTACAGGTCCAGACTGCATCTGCTCCAGACTGGTCAGGGACTGTGCAGACCAGCTGTGTCAGGTTATACTGCACATTTTTAACCTGAGCCTCAGCCTGGAGAAGGTTCCTGTTCTGTGGAAAACTTCCTGTGTGGTTCCGGTCCCAAACACTGCACAGGCCAGGGAGCCCAACCACTTCACACCTGTGGCTTTAATGTCTCACATAATGATGACCACATGACCACCGTAGTTGCATCAGCAACTTTCTATGCAGTGGTTTGCTGGAGTTGCGGAATAACGGACAGGGACAAGAGGAAGCTGGACAAACTGATAAAGAGGGCTAGCTCCGTCCTGGGCTGCCCCCTGGACTCAGTGGACTCTGTGGGAGAGAGGAGGATGTTGGCCAAGTTGGCAAGCATTCGGAGCAATCCCTCTCACCCCCTGTATGAGACAGTGGGGACGTTGGGGAGCTCCTTCAGCCGCAGACTGCTGCACCCTCAGTGCAAAAAAGAACGCTACCGCAGGTCCTTTGTCCAGACAGTAGTCAGACTGTATAACAACAGTGTCACATAGGACTGCTGACTGCTGCTGTTTTCTTTTCCCATGCTCCCATACAACCACTTGTATTGAACGTTTTTTTCTCTTGTGCAATAGTAACAGTTTATAACAGTTTTTCTCGTGTGCAATAATTAGCTACAGTATTTTGTGCAATAATAACTACAGCATTTTTAACAGTACAATTTTGCTTGTGCAATAAATAGCAACAGTGTAATACTCCTATTGGAGTTTTTCTTTTTCATGATATTCATGATGTAGGACATACTTGGCCAGGCCATAGTTTTCACTTCATGTCTCCTTTACAAAGGCTTGTGTGGTTTCTGCTGTACGTTTAAGATCATTGTCATGTTGGACAATTCCTCTTCTGCAAAGCTCCTTGAGACTGGGAGTCAGCTTTTCATTCAGTATCTGAGTACAGAAACTTACATTCATAGTGTCATCTATAAAATTCATATCACTTTGATCTTGTGCACTAATGCAGCCCCACATCAGCACAATCCTGCCTCCATTACCAGTCAGCACAGTGCTGTCAGTGTAGTAGTGCTGTCCAGGTCAACACCACACGTGCTGCACCCCATCTGATCCAGACTAATTTATGTTGGTTTCATCTAACCAGAGAACGTGCTGCCAGCTTTCATCAGGCTTCTTTTCATGTTCTTTGCAAAAGTTTAACCTTGCAGATTTGTGAACAATGGCTTTCTCTGTCTGTAAAGCTTGACTTCATGCAAGGCCGTTCACATTGTCTGATTAGTCACTGAAACACCACTTTCAACAGATAATCCTTGTGCCACGTCAGAATCACTCACCCATCTGTTTTTCAATGCAAGGTTGAGTAAATAGCGAATTGTGCACAACATCATTTTTTGAGCACGGCCACTGCTCCTTCTCTTAGTAGCATAGCTCGTCTTCTCCTCCTAACCACTGCTGCAACTGTGTTTCAGCTTATGTTCAGTCACCTGCGGACGCTCTTGTACCCTCTCCTGTCTTTATGAAGTCTCACAATCTTACTTGTTCATGCATTTCCGTACCATGTGTAAACACAACTCAGGCCAAAACTGAGGAAGCTGTGGTGTTCACCTTGCTCATGCAGTTATCCTCAACCCGAAATGCAGGTGCAATCACTTTTGTTGCAGTGATCACAGGTAAACACACTTTGGTCGCACTGAGGTCGTACCTTGGGGCCCGCGTTTTCAGTGTTGTCTGTCTAACCTGTCTGTTTTTAATTATACATAGGATCAAACACCCAACACTTCAACTTCAAAATACTACAATTATTTTAAGATGACACAGTTTTTAATCTGCTATGACCCAGCTGCTATGCTGGGTCAGTTATACAAAATGTTGCACAACTGATGTGGCAAACATGTTTTATAAGCCTGAGCAGTAAGCAGGAAGGCACGAGGACCTGAACCCCTTTTTGTTGAATGATTAATGGCTCATCATCATCATCATCTCTCTCTCTTTTTCTCCCTCACACTCACACACACACACACACTTTGAGAGCCTACTTAGCCACCATTACCACTATATGGCATCAAACAGGGTCCTACTGCAGTAATTAGGACAACATATACAGTCTGTGTGTGTCTGTGTGTGAGGAGTGAGAAGAAGGAGGTGTGCTCGCTCAACAGAGGAAACAGAAAGCAACTGTGTGTGTGTGCATGTGTATGTGTGTGTTAGGAGTTCTTCACAGGTTCACGGGTCTCTGCTGTCGAGGTCCAAACATAACACGCAATCTGTCACATTAAAGGTTTATTAACACTAGGTACATTTAGATGAAGCCTAATAAACTGATTAGTATCGGTCTAAAAGCCCAAACAGAATCAAAATGCTCCACCCAAACTTTTTTCATAAACCGATCAAAAGACAAACCGTACCGTGTAAATGATTTAACCTGATTACTTTCTGGCTGTGCTTTTTCTGCACATGCCCCCCATCTCGACATAAATGCGTTGGAGCATTTAAACACCAGACAGCATTAAATTACGTCTCACCGGAAATCTTCAATCGCAATGGAAAAAAAAAAAAAACGTGTGCATGTTACTGGAGCAAATGATGAGGAGATCCCAGATCTTAACAGACTGGAAACTCAGCAGATTTTATATTTGTTGCTCCCAAATCTGTGATGGTACAGGCTGAACTGGCTGATCCATGGATTTACTAAGAGAGCTAAAGAAATGGAGGACCACAGAAGTGCAGCCCCCTGCAGCCCAGACGCCTTTTCCCCACAGACTGATTAAAACAAAAGAGACTTGTTTTAACTGCTGACGGAAGATCTCAAACTGCAAACAAGGTCAGCCAGAGGTGACAAAATCAGCACGACATTTAAAACCCATTAAGCTTGGAAAACAGTAGGGGGGCACTCTTGAGTTAAGCTTAGCTTTTGTTTAGTTTGTCTGTTATAACTGCATTTTTAATTGCATGAACGTCCAGCTGTTGGCAGTCAGGTCTGGTTGAACAGCACAGAAATTACTTACTACCAATTATATGTTGTCTAACAACCGCCAGCATCTCTTTGAGTGGTGCTCCTTCCCTCTAAAAAGAAATAGATCAACATACAGGGCAATACACTTTAATTGCTATCTTCCAGAGAAGAAGCTTTGAAGATCAATAACACTCAAATCTGTCTGTTAAGATGATGGAGAGATCGTATCTTGATATATAATAACATGCTGCATATTGCTATTTCTAGGATAGAAAGGAAAGAGTCTTGGTGCATGTGTTTGACCACAAAGTACTGAAAATACCACCCAAGAATTTAACTTTTTTTAAATATGAATCATGGCGGCTGGTGCTGGCCGCAACTGAGAATTTGTTCGCCCCATTGATGAAAATAAGCTCTCCAGATTTTTATACTCTGCATGCTCAGCCCTGTATCTGCTGATTGTTATTTTGCTTGTTTGGAGCAACTGGAGCTTGTCATCTCATCACGCTGAGATGCTAAGACAATTTGTTACTCTCCTTGATTCGTGAAGCCCATACACCATGTAACTGACCGGTCTGAATGATGGACTGAAACATCAACTTCAATGCAACAATGGAAAGGGAGTTACCCCTGTAAAGATACAGAGGCTTACCAACTTTCTCTGCTCTGTTCCTTTATTATGCAGGGTATTCATCTTGTGGATATTCCCTGCAAATGCTAAATTACAGTATTCAAATCAAAGCACACCTATTGCACATGGATCCACTGATTCCATGTGCAAGTGTGCAAGCAGTGAGTTACATTCCCTCCCTTGCTAAACATTTGGATACTGAAACAGTGCAAGGTAATGACGTGATAAACTCTTTCATTAATTTGGATGACACTAGAGATTAAAATCTGGCTCTCAAACGGACAGCTATGCTGCAGATACACCGCACAATAAAACAACAGAGAACTAAAATGTTTCCGACTGTAAATCACGCCAAAATACTTTGGGAGCCCAAAACCAGCCTATGGGGATCATTGGGGGACATTTAAATACAAGGAGCAAACACTGAGATTCTTGAGCAACTGTTAAACCTGTGTCTCTCTGAAACGTAACTCCAACCACACCGCAAAGTATTTATACTATAGCAGGTTAATCAGTTATGTTAAGGAACAAATTCAATGTAAGCAAACTGAAATCATTAGAGTGTGTGAGCTGACATCATACTCTCTATAGACAGTTAAACAGTTAAAGTATGCAGATGACACAGTTTTGTACACCCATGGGAGATTTGCAAAGCAATTAGCTGCTAAGCTGTCACATACAAAAGAAAAAAAATGATAAATTGGCTTTCTGGATTTCTCTAAGAAACCTAGACAAAACTGCCACACATCAAGGACAGGAGGAACACTTTGAAGTACAGCATAGCTATCTTTACACGTATTGCAAATTCACTCACTGTTGAGGCATCGCAAGTGTATCTGATGTACTACAACTACTGTATATCATGCTGGTTTCAAGCAAAACTGCTTTAAAATCAATTAGATCACTTTATAAAGAAATCTTAAAAATCTTAGACATGAAATCATAACATGCCCATCACTGAGATATACTAAGTAAAAATAATATATCAAAATTTAATCTTGCATTTAGAAATTAATCTGGTGTTCAAAATAACTCACAATTTTTAACTGCACTGTCTGCCTTTTCATGTAAGGCCATTCAGGAATGGAGCAACATGGTACTTGAGAGAACATGATTTGAAGTTATTATATTACTGTACTTGTTATATTGCTTCTACCTGCCCAGGGGCCACAGATGGAAATTAGCTATTAGCTAATGCATTTCTTCTCTTTGCATGAGAATAATGTTTTTGTATGGTCCTCGATAAATAAATATAATAAATAATATTCTGTTACCAGATCAAAGTCAGTATGAACATTTCATTTACATTTCAGTGCTGTATTTTATTGATTTATTTATTTATTTGCTTCATTTGCTTCACATCAATACCACTCTCCTGTCTAAAATACAGTAAATATGAAGTTGCGGCCAGAGGCCTGTTAGCCTAGCTTAGCACAAAGACTGAAAACAGGGAGAAAGGGATAGACTGGCTCTGTCCAACGTTTACAAGTCTGCCTACAAGCACTAGATCACAAAATTAAACATCTTATTCTTGTTTCTTTTAAGTGTAAAAATGAAATTCACAGGGGGTTATCTGACTGTTTCTTGGCACTGAGCAGTTGCCAGGCAACAAGTGGAAACTCAAGAAAGTTACTGTTCCTGTCCATGGTCCTCTTGTAAAAAAAAAAAAAACTATAGTTATTTTTACACTTTAGTTTCTATACGAAAAAAACAAGATATAATGTGTCAATTAGTGAGCTTTATTGGTGGATTTTGTAACTGCTGTACAATCACACAAGCTTTTTAACCGCTGTACAACCCTTTTTCTAGTTTCATGCTAAGCTAACGCTATACATTTGTATGTGTATAGCCTGCATTTACATTTGCATTACACAGCCTCTAACCCAGACTTTAATGTAATTCTTAGCCCCCACACCCAGAAAAACTTGTACCTTAATCCTCCAACAGCACTTAAAAATAAGTTCCAGACAAAATATCCTGTCTTTCAAAGCCTGAAACTCATTTTTGTTCTCACAAAAAGAGAAGAACAAAATTAGACACTCACAGCTATGAGTGAAAAAGCAAAAGCATTACAAAAGAAAAGAGAAGAAGCAGATTACAAGGACATCTGTTACTCCTCAGTTAAATCTTTTAAATTCTCTCTCATTAATTGATGTTTAGTTTATGAAATCTAAGACAAGTAGTTAACAAGGTGCCGGCCCTCCTCCCTCCATCTCTCATTTTGAAACCTAAAAACAGTAAATACCAAAAACCACAGGCTTTTTTCTCTCAGAAAAGAGGTCAAAGTCATCAAAAGACTGTCACCACGTAAGTTATCCAACTGAAGTTTAAATCTTACCTCCTACACACAAAAACACACTGCTAGACACACATCTCCCCACACACACAAACAACTCAGCATCTAATAGAACTAATAGATGATTCATTGGGTTATGTAACATATACTGGCAACAGAGGACACGAGGAGAGGAGGAGACAAGGGAGTTTAGAATCTTTTCATGAGGGAGGGCACAAGGCCATAGGCTGATGAGGAGAGCCAGTCTGGTCACACATTTGGATAGTACAGCAGCTGGTTCAGTTTGTTCTAATGACAAGATTTATTAAAAAAAAAAAAAAAAAGTCTTTAAATGTAATTTTATATTTCTGGCAGATGAGGAAATAGAGAAATTAGAAGCCGTAGATTGTTCTGGATGTAAAAATAAACAACAAAAAAAGACAATTGTAAAACTCTGGAGAGTTTGTCCTCACTTCCTTTTTTTATCATGCTCAACATCTGCCAACATCTGTCTCCTTACCCATAAACCTCTGTGTTTCAGGTTGCTTCCGCATGTTTATTTGGATTAAGTTCCATCTTCAGACAAACACTTAAGGCGACTATCACAAATTCATATAGATGTTATAAACTACACCGTATCAAACATACAGCCAGAGACATAAAGAACTATCTTCAACCATAAGAAAAACAAGTACTGCAACAGACGGTATGGCCCCCACAAAGCTTTGAGTTTCACATCATCAAGCACTTTGTATGAAGTTAACTGATGAACACAAACAATACTTGGCATTATTTTTGAATGCATGGCAGGTTAATTTGTTTTCCCTCCCACTTAATTCTTTTGGTCAAGGTTATTCTTGGTCACAACCATTTCCACTAATGTTTAGGCATTTAAAATTCTTTGTAAAACATTTTTTTTCCAACAAATTTAATCCAGTGGTCCGCTGATCCTGTCTCGTAATACTACTTTGTGATAGCAAGTCACTGCGGGTTCCAGTCTGCCCTCAGTCCAACATGACAGGTTGAAGAATAGCGCTGCCCAGAGGGAATATTCTCACCTCTTGTTTTGTAAACGCAATGATGGCTCAATCTCTCGGCAAGCAACAGCTATCATCAGCACCATCCCCCACCAGTCAATAAACCACGTTGAGCGGCAGAGAAGACGTATAACACCTTTAATGGTAAACATACTGGGAGCAATGTGAGATGGTTTTAATTCTGACTCACCAGGTATCCCCTCATCTTCATCATCTCCATCATTGTCTTCGTCTTCATCACTGACGAAACAGGTCTCCTCCTCCCTCTGCCTGCCATTCAAGCGTTCCTCTTCTTCATCAGACATCCTGACCTGCAGGCTGCTGCTACCTCAGCATGGCTGCACTGCACACACCTGAAGCAAAGAGTACAGAGAGTACCGAGTACATTAAACTGCAGTTAAAGGGGAGATCTGATCTAATCTTCAAGGATCCAGTATTAAATAGTGCTGCAAATTTATTCTGAAGTGGACACAGAGAGCAGCACATGGAAATCTGAGACAGAGAGATATTTTATATCAATTTCACCAACAAAATTTGCATATTCGTATAGTTTTTGTATTCTCTTCCTGGGGGAAGGAAATGCATCAAATTATTTTGTTCCAGCTGCATCATAGGTAAAGTTAACTTTACTAGATGGCAGGTCAGAAGCGTTTTAAAAGCCATCTGTGAAAGAGTGAGAGACATAACCAACATCATGGCCTGAAAATGAAAGACAGAGCTGCAGAGCAGATGGACAGAGGGAAATGTATCAGAGAGAAACACAATGAGAGAGGTGAAGAGCTCTCAGCAGTTTCCAAGATGCTTTTAAAGCTCCATCTCTCAGCAGCAGCAAAATTACACTCACATTACTCACAGGCTTTCTCTCTGTGCCAGAGTGAAACAATCATAAACTGAAACCACAGACTGCTGTCGTGCCCTTCATTATCAGCTGTGGTTTGGTAAAAGCAAAGTTTTGTTCCTGTTTTTGGTTTTATAGCTATATAATTCTGCATTCGTATACGACGAGAGTCGTGATCATTAGTTAAATTTAATCAGTCACACAAGTGCACATGAGAATGAAAAAGTCATTATTACAGATATGATAATCAAGAGCAACAGTATTAAAGAAGCCTTGACACTATGGACATTTTGAGCAGAGAAATGAGGCAATTATATAAATCACATTAATTCACAAAGGACTGTGAGTTGCAGCAAAATGTTTCCTTGGCTTGAATCTACCAACATAAACAAGAATTATGGCCTTCGTGGTCTCTCTTGGTTAAAAACAAAGGCTTTAAATTATATGTACACCCACTCAGATGAGGCCAGACACAGAGTAGTATCACAGCAACGTTCCCCTTTGATCACCTGCCAGCTCACCTTGCATAACGTCACACAGCAGATTACACAACAGGTAGCTCTGGCCAAGCTGACTTATTGGTTCAACAGTGCGGTTTTACAAGCCTCATAAATCCAACTAAGCTAGACTTCATGGACTGGTTGCTCGGCTGAAAACCAGTAACTAAGGACCTGGTGAACTCTGATTTACTCTTCTGGTTTCCCAAAACAGATGTGGGTATAACCACAGAAGGCACATCTTACTATAGAATTATAAACCTGTACAATACTCCAGTGTGGCTGGGGCGATGGCAGGAAGGTGGTGAGAAAAATAATTATCATGCTTTCATTGCATCTAATGTTATTCCACTCATGTTCAAAGTGAGAGAAATACAAACTACTGCTCATTTTCCTGTGAAATCTCCAATCAGCTCAAGGACTTATGAAGGGCCCCCTGACCACACAGGAGCAATTACTGCTACAGCACTGATCCTCGTCAAGACAAAATTGCTTCTGTCTACCACAGGTTAGGTGAAGTTCAGCAAAATATTTTAAAAGAAATTAACATTTACTGTGGTTTTGGTAACTTTGTATAATCCAAATATCCTACACAACCACCTCCTTAGGACTTTTTGCGACAACGCAACCATGTTACACTGTTTTATTATTTGTCAAATTTTCCCCTTTAAAGCTCTTTAAAGTTTCCTTCTACAATTGAAGGAACTTAGATATAAAGTGCAGGTTATTGTGAGCATAAAAAATAAAAACTTAAAAGAAAAAAAGTTAAAAGCCGTAGCAGCTCTGGAAATGCTAACATTACAATGCTACAGTGATAATGTCAACATACTGATATAAAGATATTTCCTGTGTTAGCATGCCACCATTTGCTAATTAGCACAGAAAACAAAGTACAGTTGAGGCCTGTAAATTTTGCATCTTTAGGACAAAATAAAAATCGCTGTGGCTAAGATGAACACCAAAGTGATTCCAGTTGATCCGAAGAAGACATGAATGTGAGTGCAAAAATTCATGGCAATCAATCTAGTTGTTGTCAAGACATTTAACTCTAAGCCAAACACGTCAATGTCACGGTGGAGCTAGAAGAAGAATCAGCAGGTCATAAAAGTCTTTCAGATACATCCTCTGGGGACTGTGAACCGCTGTACAAAATTTCATGGCAATCCATCAAATAGTTGTGGAGATATTTCCATCTGGAAAAAAAGCGGTGGACACTGCACACATCCCCATGCTGCTGGCATAGCTAAAATGTTTTGGGATGGGGGTAATTTACCTTCTGCTGCTTCACTGGTCCACCACAAAACAACCTGCTGCTGGCATGGAAATCCTGTGTCTCACTCAAGGACACTTCAGTAGGATGGGTGCTTCATCTCACACTCCTCATTTAAAAACTCGCGTCCCTTGCCCACAAGTCTCAGAAACCATGACACTGCTATCAACCACAGTCGAACCGCTGTTGGGAAAGTGCACTACAGTAAATTGGGAACAAGCACATACAGTACTTGGATCACTGACATCCTTATGTAACATTACATGCCAGGGAAGTGGTTGCTGCAGATTTTGGCTGTGAGGTCTCTGGTCTTTCTGTGCCTATTAGTGGTGTGTGTGAACATACTGTTTGTGCATCTATGTCTAACACTGCCATTCAAAGCCAGACAGAGAGACTAACTATGTTTGTAAGGACATGGAAAAACCCACATCAAGAGGCCACACTGGCCAAAGTATTAGTGGTACAAAAGTAGACTTTGGCAGTAACTTCATTTGATTATGAAATCTAAAACTCTGCACTACAACAAGAACTTGTCTGAGCATTTTAAAAGATGAGATGAGACCAGATGAGATGAAAAATGAGTTTCCATGAAACTTCCATGAAAAAAAAAACATTCCCTAAAAGTAACTTTCATTATACTACACATATTCCAAAGTAGGTCACATGAAACTCCCACAGACATACTGTACAGCTTGTCATTGCCCTACATAACTTGGAAGTCACATCCAGCCAAAAAACACTTGGATTCGTTGCAATCAGGCTCTGTGAAACTTTATATACCAGAGGAAAGCAGGTCAAGCTGTTTTGGTCATGTCGGGCCTTGAGGCTGTAAAATAACTGTTATATAACATAGGGTATATGTTTGCTACTCTGAGCAGCTCCATGTAGGTTAGACACTTCTATTTCCTCTTACCTGACACGACCTTTTTAAACTACCTGGAGGTGATCGTGACATTTGAACACCTGCATAATTTTGTGAAAACTATGTTCAACTTTTCTGGAGACCATATATTGATTCTATAAATTCAGTTCTAAAAATCATACAAACACATTAAAATGAAATAAAGTCATTCACAAACTACAGCCTCAGATCTTACCACAGGGGTGTGTATAAATCCTTGACACATTTACCAAAAAAAAAAAAAAAAAGCTTCACAGAGGAAAGATTTGTTGCAGGGCTGTTACCCTGGATTGCATTATACTCTGCAGGTGTTTGTGTTGTTGAATAGACCCGTTGCAAAAGCTATTTATGGAGCTCCTTCACAAACGTCACAATGTGTTGCCTTCGGCTCTGCACTGATCTGACATTCTACCTGCTCCACAGGGAGTGGCACAGGTGAATCTTCTTGTTTTGGCTTTGAACGAGACCATTTACACGAGGAATCAGTGAAAACTAAAATGAGACACGAGGAACTTTCATGTTGTTTCAGATGAAGAAAGACATTTAGACAACAAAAAACACAACTGATATGTGAGAATCAAATGATTGCAGCTTTTGTTCACAGTACAACACTAACAGCACAAGCAGCGCAGCACCTTACTGTGCTTTTTAACTAAGCATTCATTCAGTCTTTGATGTATTGACACATTCATCTTAGAGAGCAGACATTTAGTTGGGAGATGATGATGTTATGTCATTTTAATTTACAACCAGACTTATGTTAAATCTGTGTTGTACTGAAAAGACCAAAAAGACAAGTTTGGAAAAGAAATGGTAGTTATGACTCATAACATATGATCTTTAAGGTTTTCTTTATATCAAATCCCATTTTTAAAATTATTTATGGTTTTTCAGCAACAACTACTTAGTGTATCTGCACTCTGTAAGTATTTTTTATTCCTATTGATGGAGTCAGCTTTTTCTGAGTGGATGTGCTAGATTTCTCTGCATTTCTCATAACGTGGGAAACAACAGTCAATCTTTTAGTACATTTTACATTTTTTTTTACATTTTTGACAGAGTAATTGCTAAAGGTGTGTTTGCTCACCCCGATGTATGTGTCATCCTGAGTAGAAGTAGAGTCCCCGGGAAAAGCACTTAGCTTTGAGCCAGTTTGGCATAGTGGCCATTGTCTGCATTAATTTGATGGCAACTGACCCAAAAAGACTTTTTCCCCCACATACAGTGGTGGAAAAAAGTTTTCGGACACCCTTCAAATTTTACACAATCTCAAATATTATCATGAAATATTTGCAGAAAAATCTTTTTTGTATTTCACAAGGTGTGGCTTGTAAACTTACAAAAACAATCAGACTCCGTTGAAAATAGTCACAGAAGGAGAGTTGAAATCTTAAGAAAAAAAAAAAAAAAAGAAGAAACCATTCTAGTTTAGCCCCCTACATCCTCCGACCTTACATAACCTCACACAGCAGGCCATGGAGGTGCTCCAAGGACGTCTGATTGAGCCAACATTTCACTGTGTCTACAGCTTTAGTTTTGACTGGGCCAGACAGAGTGAGAAGCAATTTACATTCAGTGAATATGGAAACAGGATGCTGATGAGGGCAAAATATAAAAAGCACAGAGGGGAGGGGGATTAAAAAAAGGGAGGCATGAAGGATGATGGGGGACATGGACAAAGACAGGAGATGTGGAAGGGGGGTAGGGGAGCAGTCTGGTCTGTCTGGTGTCCTAAAAACACCCCCATGACCAAAGGGGGGTGGGGGGTGGGGGGGAGGATAACCTAAATTTATCTAGTAAAAAAATAGGACAACACTGTATCTGGAGCCAGCATGAGATCACAACACACTTGTGGAATCTCGTCATCTCCTCCCAAATGAGAGGAAAGATACTGATGTCTCATAAAACAATTTCAGGGTTATTAAGTCTGTCAAACTGTGCAAAAGTATGAACACAATTTTTGCAGTAGCAACTTTTGCAGAACAAAACCCAAACATTTTGAATGTAAAGTAACACTTTACACAGAAAAGCAGCAAATCTTAACATTTCTGAACCTGAGCCCAGAGAACAGTCTCCATTTAGACTTGTTTAAACACCTGTAATGATCAATGGATTTTGAAAATGGCTGCAGATACGGACCCCTTTCTGCTCCAATCTTAATACTGAAGTAAAATTATTATTTGGACTGTACACTGAAACAGGGTGTTCCTATCTGTGCCTGCTTACTGCATTTAGCATTTCTTTGTTTTAATACAATCTATGTGAAAATGAGAGGCTGTCCTTCTGTGAGAAAAAAAACAACAACCCTACAAGTCGTCTGTGCAAGCAGCTTGTTCCTACACATAATTACATTTTATTGTTAAGTGGTCTGCAGCAGCCGTAGTAGCTATGACGGAAGCGAAGCAGGAAGTTGAGTGTATAATACACAGAGCAAAAAAGTCCAGTTGGAACAGAGTTGTGTTGGATAGATGGGTCAACAAAATGCAGGACTTTAACACAGGAGACAGCTGTTTGTTTCCCATCTGAAACCAATAGTCAGGATTGTGTCTTTTATCCACAACTATCGCTCAATCTTAACCGTACTTACTTAAAAATTGTTTCCTAAACGCAATCAAACCATGACCGTTCCACAGCCTTAACCTAGGCTGTGGCTGTCATTACTGGCTCCATGATGAGGAAGGTTGGACGACTTGTTGGAAACTGAAACTGAAAATGTGCATTGGTAAAACTGTACGAATATAGAGCAACCTTCCTCTGATCAGAAATTAGCTTGTGAATGTATTGTTTTCCAGCGTACCTTCACCTTCCCTTCACCTGAACTGCTCCAACAACAAATAAATTGTGCCAGTGTGGAAACTCTGAGTTTAGTAATAATAATAATAATAATAATAATAATAATTCTGTTGTGCTCTACAAGCAATATGATAGAGGTTCTTACCAGAAAATTGAGACAAAATCTACAAAGCTGAAAATGATTCTGTTTAATCTGCAGTCACTTAATGTTGGTACATTTTGATTTAATGGGGCGAACGTACAAGCTCTATACACATTCTTTTGCACCACAGCCCCAGCTGGTGATTCAGGTAAATAACACAGGAGCATTCTCACACAGAAATGTTACATACTGAGGGTTAAATGGACAAAATACAGAAGACTTTCTCCTTCACATATGCACCCACAGACACCATGTAATTACCTCTTGAAAGCCCCAGAGAGAGAGAGAGAGAGAGAGAGAGAGAGAGAGAGAGAGAGAGAGAGAGAGAGAGAGAGAGAGAGAGAGAGAGAGAAATAAAAACGAATGATAAAGGTGGAGGGCAGTGAGAAGACAGCTGCTTGCATAAGCTGCCTTACATAAGATCTGCCTAATAATGCCACTGTTCAGCTTACTAGAAAAAAATAAAGTTATATAAAGATATATGCCAAGATGCAAGGACACTGTACACACACACTGTTCAACACACACAACGTCTAATTTCACCACTTCGCCCTTTCACAGAGCTTGAAAGTCAGTTGAAAATCACCACACATTTTTGCATTCAACACCATTTTTCACTCACACACACACGCACACACACACACACAGACACACACGTTTGTACCACCTACACTTGCAAAGACCCTTGCTGGCTTAACATACTCCCTTTACCTTAACCTTATCCTAAATGTAATTCTAACTTCCCCTCAAACAGCTCTTTGAAGATGTGAGAACCAGATGAAATTTCTTGAGTTTCCAAAAATGTCCTCACTCTCAAAGTCTGAAACTTAAAATGGTTCTCACAAACACAGAGGTATAACAATACACACACACACACACACACACACACACACACACAATGGCCCGTCTTCATACGTCAGCATCTGAACAGTGTGTACCAGGGCCTCATTATAAACCCTGCAGGAGCTTGAGGCTGATTTAAACAAGGGAGGAGACAAATACAAAGAGAGAGAGTGTGATAGGAGGGGGAAACTAACTGCATCAAGTCAAACTTTCCTAAAAAGTCTGATTGGGCACGGTCCGTTTCGTTTAATTTTAAGAAAATCTGAGTCAAATTTCTTCAAAGCTGAGCATCTTTGGGATTCAGGCTATTTTTTACCACAAACTCTGAACTGATGACACAATGAAAGCTGAAGCGTATCTTCAGTTTACACTCAGAATTAAAGAGGACTGAACCCAGTTGTTGTGTTTTACAAAGATGTGATTGGGAGAACAAACATAAACAGACAATAAAATTATGAAAAAATAAAAGCTGTAATGGCAGAAAATGACTGAAAACCAAACTGACTTCTGTAGATTCAATCTGCTTGAGAGGAGACACTGAGATTCCGATATTTCTTTTTAATTTACAACCGCTAACATCAGATCAATCTCCTCCTCTAACAGCCCAACAGACTGATGACGCACTGCACCGATGTCAAGGGACCATGTACCACCTGTTTCCCAAATGCAGGTCGCTCGCGAGAATAACAAAACCACCGACACTTCAAATTTATGGCTCTGAAAATGGATATTGTATAACACCTTCCTTTTATATTGGACTGGCTTACAGACTTAGAAGATCTGCATCACATCCACTCGCTTGTGTAACAGAATTACACAATGGTGAAGACTGGTGGAGGTGGGGAGGGAGGGGGTTTCATTCAGAGGAAACATAAACACACAAACACACACAGAACTCACACATTCTGTTTAAATACATGCTGCATTTGCAAAATGCAGAATCCTCTGTGGCCAGTGTGTGTCAGTGCAGCTAGGTTCTTTCTTTAAAGATTTCATTTTATTTCTTGAGGTTTAAATGTCGACAAATGTTCAGTGTTTAAATGCTGTGTTGTTCTGTAATTGGTGGAGTGAAAAAAAAAGGAATTTCTGAATCTGAAATTGTTGAAGGTTCATGAATTTTTTAAATCATGTTTCCTTTGGGGGTTTGACTTAATGACTGGACATCTTACAAGTCCAGAGAGGGACCCGACTGCCACAATTAGTGATTATATTTATAATCAATTCATAATTTTAAATGCTGTGTATTCAAACTCTATAGGAACAAGACACAGATGTTATATGTTGTACAGACATTCATAGTCCCCAGAGGATGAACTCTAACAGAATTTAATGATCACTGGTGACCTTTCCTCTAGTACCATCATCTAACAACATTCCCATCAGCCTCAGCTGTCCTTTGTGTTTAGTGCTGAATTAGAAAATGTTACTGTGCTAACACGTTAAACTAAAACACTAACTAAAAACTAATTTAACATTTTATGAAATATGATGTTGGATGTCGGCCTACCAACTTCGGAAAGCTACTGTCACAGGACAGACATAAGACCTAATACTTTCTCCTAAAAACTCTACACCATCTTGTTTATTTTATTATTTTTCATTAACTGATTGACAAATCGACAAATCATTTTAGCATTTACCTGGCAACTCCCAAAATAGATTTAAAACATTTAAATCTGCCATACCGTGCCCCTTTATTATTTGTCTATATGTTTAGGATCAGAAAGACATATTTTTCATATTTCTTGAGCCTGTTTATACTGTGCAGCATCTGCTTTATTGTCATCATGTTAAAACAACACACATTCATACAACCAGGCCTAAGAGTTCATCTAAATTTGGCCACAGCCAGGCTAAAAGTATCTGACATATTCCTCCAGCACCTGTACCCTGCTGATTCTAATTTGGACCTGAGACCGCTCTGACACACAAACTGTTTCTCTAATCTATCTTTGAACCTGTAAGTACGTACAATACGTACAAGTTTATTCAGGATTAGCCTGCATTTAATACTTGGCCTAGAGGTCACACACACACACACGCACGCACGCACGCACACACACACACACACACACGCACACACACACACACACACACACACACACACACGCACACACACACAAACTAGTGACTTGGATCAGTGACCGAGGGTCGAGAAGCAGCGGGGGAGGGCTCAGAAACCAGTGGGCTAAAATGATCTCCAATTGGACACTGCTGGCTGTTCTCTAGCCAATCAGGCAGGGTTTAGAGGGTTCACTGGGGTTGTTAAGGGTTCACGCAGGGACACTAGATGGGAAGGGTCTCCTTCGCTTCACCTATATGTGCTACATCAAACCCTCTGCCGGCTGCCAACACGAAACAGTAGAAAAAAGCTGTTTGACAGGTTCAGCGTGAAGAAAAGAAGGATGGACCGACACTGAAGAGTTAAGTTAAAAAGTGAAGTACAAGTCATACTTCAAAAAAAGTTGACAACATGGGTAACAAAAATTCATGTCACTTTTCCTTCCAGTGGTGCAAAAACTGTGTAGTGAATATTCTGTGCACATGTAAAGGTAATTGTGACTAAATCTTAGGAATGACTCAGAACATTAATAGTGGCCAATTATATGTTTTACTCTGAATCATTGGCAGAAGTTGCCGTCATTTTTCTCTACAAAAATTAATTTCCTTCCACTATCAAGATCTGAAAGAGAGATTCTTTGAACCACACTTTTTTTTTGTAACAGAAACCCAATCTTAGTTTTACCCATCTGTTTCTGCCAACACTCATCTCCTCTCTCAGATTTATTAGACATATGAAACATCTAAAAGGGAGCGTGGTCTTACTGAGGAAAAGCAGAAGGTGCAATGCAAGAAGACAGACTGTTCATCAAAACATTTGGGTTGGACTAAAGTATTGATTTCTGAACCAAAAAAACATCTGATGTAAAAATCCATCTGCTGTTGAGTTAAAGGTATTTGTTTACAACCAAGCTGAATGTTTCATAAGAAACAGGAGTCGTTCACCGCATTGACTGGTTGCTGCTTCTCAAATGTTTTCTTATTTTATATCACTTTAAACTGGACATCTTTGGGACCGCTGGTTGGAGAATACCACAAGTTCAAAGACATCACCTTAGAAATCTCAGGGAAACTGTGATTGGCCTTTTTTCACTATTTTCTGACATTTTTATAGACTGAATGATGATAGAAAAAAAAGAATCTATAATGAATAAAAACTCAATAAATATATTCCGTATTTGTATACTGAAAGTTATACTTTTCAATCAAAAGATTTAAGCCTCTTAAACTTTCACAAGCAACATTTGCAATACTATTAACTACCTCATCACTGAAATCCTGATCTGTGTATCCACACTGATCCCTTAGCCTAATGATAAGTGGAACAAAAACAGTTAAATCACCATGACTCAGCAGTTACCTGACCTCTTCTCAAGGGGACGGGACAAGGACACAAAAAGCTTTAGGGCCATCACCATCTGTATTGAGGCATTCAAGCTACCTTCAGTGGTTCCACAGGAACACAGAAAATTCTGGGGTTTGACAGTAGTTCATTTTTGTTACTACTTAGTTCTGGACAGATGAATCATTTCACATTTAAAATGCTGCTCAAATGTGCCCAGCCAGTTTGGCTACTGTTGCATAACTGTCACCACGACAACTCAGCTGTGTCACTACACGCTCACAGTTTGATCACTCGAATAGGTTCTAACAAAGAGCAAAATACAATATGTTTGTGTTTTCTTTTTTTTTACCTCCCGCGGTGGATGTACAGTAGACAGACCACTGGCTGCTGGTTTAACATGAGGCTCGTCCTGCTGAGGCTAAAAAAAAAAAAAAACCCAAAACACTCTGAACAGACATAACTGACCAACAAACGAGTTCAAACAAAACAATAAAACGGAGATATGCACACACATACACACTGAGCGCTGTGATTAAGCTGGGACACAGAGATGGAGATAAATAAGATGACAGACGAGCACGAGGTGTACCCATGGATACTGGTCAACAAATGACTAATGTCAACAATAACAGGTGCATCTACACAGGCAAACACAGCCAGACGCAAGCATTCACAAACGCACACGCAGACACAGAGACACACACACTCTGAGAAATACCCATGTAAGAGGAGACAACCTCACTGGTCAACAAATGAAACATCAACACTAACACACACACACACACACACACACACACACACACACACACACACACTGTCCTTCTACACTCGAGGACAAACCACAACCACTGACATTAACTTAAAACGACATGTCCTTAAGATATGTTCAAACTACAGCCATTAGTCCACTAATCAGTTAGTCAATCGACAGAAAATTAATCGTTTTTCAAGAAACATGGCCAAACATTTGCTGGTTCTAGTTTCTCAAATGTGGGGACTAACTGCTTTTCTTAGTCATATATGATCGTAAAATGAATCAGTTTGGGTTCTGGAAATTGTGATAGACCTCGAACAATGAGATCTGGAGCACATGGTAATAGTAACTTTTAATAAGTTGCAGCAACTAACGTTACGACATAAAGGATGACATGTTTAAAATGCCTGCACCCAGGTAATGGTGGCCTCTTGGACGGGTTGGACAGGTTCTAGGTGTTGCTTATGTCTAGCCAGTGTCTTATTGTCGCAGCACATATAAACATATGACATAAAAATATCATAGAAACTATCAAACTTTAATCATAAATCTTAAAATAATAAAACACATGATGGATGAATGTCTCAGGACATTCACAGAAAAGAAAGATTCATTTTTCATTTAGTCCATATGGTTCAGTTGTGTTCAGTGTATAAATCTAGTAATTTTGTGCTGTGACGGACATTTTTTCATTATTTTTTTGACACGAAGGCCCAGAGAAACACACACACACACACACACACACACACACACACACACACACACACACACACACACACACACACACACACA
>JBBMJY010000012.1:7323337-7335756 GCA_037833715.1 Toxotes lorentzi | reverse complement strand
TGTAAAATTAATTACTAATGTACAAAACATACACATTATTTACATGGCTTATTGTATTTAGATGTATATCGATGTAACTGAAATGCATCCAAATTTTACTGCGTTTCCTGCGGTCACTCATTTTCTGTTGGCTCTGTAGCTGCTGCTCTCTCTGTCTCTCTCTCTCTCCCTCTCTCTCTTCCCCGCTCCTCCCCCTCCTGCTCAGTGCAGACGCACCTCACATCAGGTAGCGGCTCTGGCTCTCAGACAGGAGTCGGCTCCCATCGTTCACTTTAAAGAGCCGGCTCTAAGAGCTGTTTCGTTCGCGACCCACACATCACTACTTGGTTCATATTTGGCAGCTCTTCTTCCCAGACACATTGTTCAGCAGGACTCTCACTACGAAAGGCCGAGCACAGTCTGGGTTCTGCTGTGGAAATTTCCACAGACAACACAAAGACATAAGGCATTTCTTTTTTACTTTCATTCTTTTTTCACCTTCATTCATGCATGACTTTCTCAATCTTCGCCCTCTATCTTTCCCTTATCCACTAGTTACTATTTCCTTCTCTCCGTTTTGTCTGTCTCCATGCCTCTGAGCAAGTTGCTCTGCCTTCTGCAACTTGTGATATTTGCAGTCACTTCTCTTCTCTTCTCTTCTCTTCTCTTCTCTTCTCTTCTCTTCTCTTCTCTTCTCCACATTTCCATGAACTCCTCCACTTCCACCCTCTGTATCTCTGAGACTGGAGGTGTGTTTTTGCAACAAGGTGGTCAGAAACTGAAGAGCAGAAAACAGAATAAATGTCAGGCTAGATGAAGTAAAGGTGTTTGTGACTCTGTGTGTGTGTGTGCACGATTGATGATAGGTATCTGTGGAGTGACAGGAGAGATAGACGCCATTGGGTGCTCAGGAAATTGGAACAGGCTCTGAGGCTCAGCCATCTCACTTTTTCTTTCATTCTATCATCTCATACATCTTTTTGAGACTTCCTGTCCCAGGTCAGTTTGAGGCGATCTCTCCTCCCCCACGATGGCTTTGAGACCTTGACAATTCACAGCCAAAACACATTCATTTCTGCAAAGTCAGTGATGTGCAGCTTTTGTTTATTTTACGCTGATTTTGACCAACTTCATAATAAATTACATTTGAAAGACAAAAGAGTCATCAGGAGATTGACTACATTTCATTCAATGAAATACTTTTTATGCTGCTCGAATTATCTTAATGCATAACGATACTTTAGTTGTATAGTTTGTTCAGTTTAATCAGGCATTTAATTTAATTTAGATTTGCTTGATCAATTTAGTAGAGATTGCTCATCAGCTGTTCGTGCAGAAGCTTCAAATTTAAAACAGAGAGAGACACAGGTTTTTAATTTATAAGGACAGTACAGAAACTCAAAAAAGAAAAACGGGGACAAATAAAAAGACCAAGCTGGTGTACAGGTATATCAACTGTTTTGCTTTGCTGCTTTCTTTTATAAGCCAGAATATGACACCCTACCAAATGGTTTATCCCTGAGCATTAAACAGCATAAGCACATAAATGTCAACAAAAGATGCTCACACAGCGGGGAACTAAAATCTTCTTAAAACAGGGCCAGACCCAGCAGCCCTTCATATAATGCAAATACATACACTGGTAACGGCCCTCATGCTGCGTTTGCATGATGCGAGCTAAACAAGAGCGACCGGAAAAATTCCCATGGTTGTAACTTGTTAATATCATCAGGCAGCTCAAGATGGTGACTGTAATCAAATGCAATCAAAGAGACGGAGACAATGAGACACGGGGACAGTTTGACCCGTCACTTTGTGTTGAGATGGTGTGTACACTAGATGGAGCCACTCTCCGTGTAATACTAAACACCCCAATCATACTCATTGTACAGCAGGTTTTGGGTATGAAACGAGTTCACACTGAAAAGTGACATGTACTGGTACACAAAGATGTTGGTGTAGACACAGAATCTATCTGAGTATTCAGTGCTCTGCTGATTGACACTGCTCACCCACAATGCAATTCATAAAAAAACAGAGGAGCTACTCCTGTTCAAGAGCTCAGGGCTTTTCCATTGTGAAGAAGGCAAGTGCTCAGGGGCTCTCAGGTCGACTCTATGAACCTTTTATACACACTTTCCTTAAATCTGCAACTCTGAAGATTCTTATTTTGTATTGTGGGAATAACCCACAACACACAGCTTTCGACACTAAAAATCAAGATGACTTTGGAATTCACTGAGTAAAATAAAAAAAATAAATGTACATAACATGGAAAGAGTAAGCATTTTTTATTTTATTACTTATAAATGCACATGTCAGCAACCAGCACCATGTGTACTTCTTTGTTTAATAGCATGATGGTGACATCTGTTGTAATTAATAAGATAAATAACAATCAGATTCCTCTGAGGTGACTGGTTCCAGGATGCTGTTGTGGTGCATGCTGGCCCGCTAGCATGGCATGCTGGGACATCTAATGGAAGTGAGCCATCATGAATGAAATGTGTTTCACCCGTGTTTTTTCTGCTATGACAAAATGTCTGCAGTGATACAGATCTATTCCCTTCGGGGACATGGTTGATGACACAGGTGAGGTTAAAGTCTGTGAGGGCTCAGTGGTAGACACTGGAACTGGACCACAGTTTGATTGACATGCTGGTACACCTCTGCCATCATGTAAACAGTGAAGTGAATCCAGGTCTTGAATACTGACTGCCTGAACAGCATATTAGGACAGTTAGTATTTCGAGTGCATGTGGAGAGTGTGGGTAGTGATTTAATTACAGTATGTTTCTCACAGCCCATGTTTGTCATGTTTCTAGTTCCATCATCAATGCATTAAAAAATCTTATTCATTAGACTGTACAGTTAGACTGTCAGGTTAACAGCAGATCCTTTTCACAGTTAATGTTATTAGTAACAGAGGTGTAACCAGTAACATTAACTGAGGTCACATTACATTCAGGTGTTCAGCTGCAGGGTCTCGTACATTGTGGCTTGGTGGTATAGCTTACTGTGTCATTCATCAGTGTTAGCAGGAGCACCTGTGCTTTTCTTGCTATGACAACTCAACATGTCCACTGTTAGAATAGTTTATTAATTCCATGTTGGACTTGAACTGTGTGTATGCTATCTCAGCATCAGTATCAACCTTGGTTTTAAGGTCTATGCTTGTTCTTCTGCTTCTCTTTTCCCATGTGTGTGTTTGTGTCTGTGTGTGTGTGTGTGTGTGTAGTGCAGCAGAGAGGAAATCACGTGTCATCTGGGTTGCTCACTTATCAGCTCTGCCATATGCTGCTTTATGTAAAAACAGAGTCTTGTTGAGAGGCCTTATGTCAAACGGAATACAAGCAATAAGCAGACAAAACAACTGTGGATCAGTTTCCACTGCAAAACCATGCTTTAACTTCAGCCTTATGTTTAACACAATATGCATACCAGAATTGTAATTTTATTGCCATTGTTACTGTAACATATTCTTCCCTCTATAAAGTCATGTCCAGCAACAAGGCAAACCTGCAAGTAGATTATTCTGTTCTGGTGTCTGTTATATAAAGTAATGTACCTGTATTCTCCTTGTGTAATTCTTTTTTCCTCTCTAGTCTGTTCCTTCAGTTCTTCTCTTATAATTTCTTCTTTTGCTCTACTGCTTCTATTTTTCTATTCCTGCCTTTGTTCATTGGAGGGCTTCATTCTTTCATTGTCAGCCATCTGTTCTTAAGCATCTCTCGCTCTCAGGTAGGTTGGCTTTTAAATGGACTAGCATTTTATTGTGGTCTGACCCAGTTTATGAACAGAAAAAGCTTGGCAGACTGTTGTCTACCTTTACACACAACTGCAACCTGCAGATCTGATATGAAGCTCATGACATGCTGCAAAGAAAAGAGTTTGCTAAAAACTTTATATGGTAATAATTTGTCAGGACCATGGGTCTGTTTACTTGTTTTTAAGTTCTTCTGTCCCCATACCGGCTAAAAAATATGAACTCGGTCAAATAGTCACCTAAATTTCAATGAGTAGATATCATTTTATTTCCCATTGTTTCATCTCACGCTTAAAGGAAACCTTTGCCTGCCAACATTACTTAATTGCTTCCTTTAGGAAGTTGTGCTGCTGAGATGCCAGTGATTTCTTTAGAGGTGAATGCTCTGGCACACACACTGTTTATACTAAACTTCAAAACTCTTCAGATGGCTGGATGGTTTCCTGGGGAGCTGTTTAAGGTAAAAGGAGCTGATCACAAATTTGTTCACCTCCGTCAACTTGATGGAAAATAAATGCACGAAAAACTTGTGTTCAGCGTTCAAGATCTCTAAAAAATATCTTGTTGTCACCATGACTTCAACTCCCTGCAATTAGCTACAGTAATTAACTATCCATTCCCTTCATTTTCTTTCACTCTGTGCACCAAATATCTTGCATTCAGAACCACAATGTTAAGACAGCACAAAAAAAAAAGAAAAGCTCTCTAATAATCTCAACCTTTACTCCACTGTCGTCTTCACAGATTTCACTCGGTCTGCCCTGCTGCAGAGTACGCTGGGACACGGCCCAAACAGAATGCTGACGAGGACCGAATCTTTCCCGTCACGCACTTTACTTCACGCAGTAATTAACTCTGCATTCAGAGGATGAAGAAGGTGGTGTAACACGTAAATAGTTTGAGAAAAATGGAGGCAAGACTTGATGACTGGCCTCTCACGTTGCAGGACCAGAAATATATAAACTAATTTTTTTCTAGCTCTAAGTCAAATGAATTTTTCATTTCATGTTCAAGTTTCATTCTGATGAGTTGAGCTGAACTGCTTGATTCTTTCTGTCATGGCTTCCACAGGGCAAAGAAGCAACTGAGAAGAAGAATTAATGAAAGGAGAAAGATAAATGAGAGCAGCTCGTCTCTACCTCTTCCTGAGGTGTATTATTTTTTATCATTGCAGTAAATATTTGTTCTTTGCGTTTATAAAGCAGTGGCATCATAGTAGAAAAAGAAGAAAAACAACCAGAAGCCCTTTCTGTTATTTCCTTCAACTTATTGAGACTCCAAGGTGCTCTGATACACAAACTAATCAAAACACAAGCTTTCTCTGTTGTAGCTTCATTTTAAAACCCAGCATGTGTTGAGTGAAAGGTAAACAGCCACTGAATCCACTTGTCCAGTTGGTAACAAGTGAAGTTTTGCTATGCTGCAGCAATCACATGGAAGCAAATGTGTTTCTTCCTCAAGAAGGTCATACGGTGATTCTTGGGATTTAACTGCATTGTGGGTGTCTTCAGTGTTTTTATTTTGAAAGGCATGACACATGGACTTTTATTTTTGCATGGACCTTTGGAATAAAACCTCTGCTTGTAAGTTACTGATCTGCTGCTGTCCATTCCTCATGTGTGTCCGACTGTGACGACAAAACATTGGATCCTGCTTTCATCTGCTGTTTCAGTTAAACAAACCCTACACAAAAATAATAATTTATTGTCTTTGTAAAATAATGACATTATTGACATTAGCTAACTTTGGCTATTAATTCGGGCAATGGAAGATTACACAATGTCAACACAATGCTAACTTTAGCTTTAGCTAGCTAACTATTAAGTTGAGCTTTCTACAATATCAGTGACACGACATAGCTGAGCCACAGTGGCCATCACAAGGCTACTGTTGTCCTGAAAATATGAAATATTATCTTTAGCTGGTAATTTATTGTTATCTATTGTAAGACAAATAATAAGATAAAAAAAAAGTGGATACTGCTAGCTGTAACTTCACAGTAAAATTAGAAATTCTTAGAAACATTAGATGCTCTTGTTGACCATGGAAAAGCTGGAGTGTTCACCGAATATTATAAAATGTCAGCAGAGTTCATATTAACTGATAACTAAGTCCATCGCTAGGCTAAATGATAAATAAGGCAATAATGCGAAGAAGCTATTTAGCTGCTAACTTTGGCAGTCACAAGGCTGATGACATCAGTAGTCAGTATTATTAACTAGCTGATTAGCACAAAGCTAACCTAGCGTTGTGCAACATATAGTCAATAGTCCTTTTACCTGTTGTGTTCATGGTGTCCTTGCTTCCTGTCCTTGTTTGTCTTCCTGCCTTTGTGATTGTCTGCCCTGCCCTGATTAGTTTCACCTGTGTTTCATTGTGTTCCCCAGCGTGTTTAGTCTCTGTGTTCCCCTCACTCTTCAGCATTTCCTCTGTTTTTGTTCCTGAACTGTTCCCTCTTGTTCCTTGTGAGAAGACCTTTGTCCTGTTTGTCTGCCCGCCTCACTGATCACCCACCATCTACCTGTAGCCTGTTTTGCATCCGTTTCCCCTGTGTTCTTGACTTCAGCTTTAACTTTTGGTCTCCGGTGGTCCCTTTGTCATGAAATACATTTTAACATATCACAGTAGGAAAAGCAGAGGTGTAAACAATAAGATTAATGATGGCTGAGGTCAGGGTCCTGGTATTGTGCATGCTGGCTCGCTATCATACTGTCATGACTTACTGTCACACTTGAATGAACATAAATGTTATTAGTACAATTTTGCTTTTCCTTACATGAAAAGTCAAAATGTCTGCCATGCTGGAATGTCTTAGTCTACAGAGGTAGCTGGCCTAAGACAATACTTTGATACTATACACACCTGAACTGTGTATTATTTTTTTCAATTACAAGCCAAAATATCTGTCTTAAGACAGTTATGCGGTTTGTGTAATTAATTTGAAAGTCTATAAATGTTGAGATTAATTGTGAGTTAAGAACTGTGACATTCTTGATATACTAAGTTACACTGTTTGGAGAGAGACGGAGGGATGAAAGGTTCTGTCCTCTCTTCCGTTTTCCAGACTTACTGTGAAGCTGCAACAGGAAAACCAACCAAAAACGTCTCACTCTGACAGCTTAATTTTAATTTTCAAAAAAATTACAATAACAATTTCTTTCTCAGCTTTATATGAACTGAACTGTCCACTGGGGGGATGAGAAAGGACTTCATCATTTGTGATGGAAAAAGAAATGGATTAAAAGAGGAATAAGATGAAGTAGATAACTTAAATTAACCCTACCTTAATCTCATCCTCAACTTGTTTTCAGACTTTGAAGCAGATGATGATGGTATGTGAATCAGCTGAGATGTGAAAAATGGCAGACATGACTGATGTTACCATCCTGATGCCTTTGTTACTACAAATCAGTGAATGCTTGAGGAACTCTTTTTAAAGACGCTCAAATGTTCTGATGTCATTGGAGGATGTTTGGAGGACAATATTTTTGGTGTTATGCTTGTTTTAGCACCCTTATGGATTATTTAGGAATGAATGGAATTTGAGGGCTGCTTGGGAGGTAGGTAGTAAGACAATCAAATGTCAAAACACAACAGTATACTACAACAAAATGGTCACAAATACCAAAGTCACCATGCAGGAAAAGGGCCAAAGTAGTTCTACTGTACTTTAAATAGTGCTTCTTTTCTGACTTGTTTTCAGAGAAGAGGTGGACAGTCTCCTCTGTTGCTAACTCTGGACTCGGGCAGTGAAAGTGCTGACTGAGGTCTCCTTTGCCTATCATTCATTCAATCAACCATTCACAGTCGACCAATAGGGTTTCCCTACCTTGGCCTGTTGCTCGGAGTGAAGTGGAGTGCTGGCATGTTGTTCATTTTAATCTCCTTAAGTATTCGCCCCCACAGTAGCGTCAATGAGTCAGTCTGTCAAAGTGATCCATTCCGGTGTTGCAGGTTTCCTGAGCAGCCAGGGCTCTCTGCTGTGGCTGGGAACTGGATGTTAGATTCCACAATTCATCAGCCACTTCATGATAGCAGATTGAAAAGAGACTGTTTGGACTCCTGCCATTACAGTCTGGTACTGTGGAAATGACAAATGTTGGTGGTTATTTTATAGCCTCCCGAAGCCAATTTCTAAGTTTGTTTTGCTTACTGTGGTCAGCCAAGACTTAACAGGCAGATTTATATTGAAAGCATTAAAAACTCAAGAGCAACATCTGTTTACAGAAATAATGTCCACATGAGGATAATATGAGAGGGGGAAAAAACACAAGCTTAAAGGTTAAAACTGTTATAATCCCTATGTTTATATGAGCAATCGACCAAGTGATTACTTTTATGTGAGAGGTAGAGACTAAACCATCAGAGTTATCATCTGTTTCAGTAATACTCCTCAGTTTGACAGTGTTTCATCTTCTTGTTTTGGTTTATGGCCACCAGCCTAGCTGTATCTGTTCACTCTGACTGCTCTCGTCAGTGCCATGTTTGTCCACATAGGCAGATGTTTTCAGTGCAGCATCTCCTGTACAAACCTAGTTAGCTAAAACTGAGCTAAAGGGTGACCAAAAAAGTTACTGCATTTTTATTTCTTTACGTGCGTGCATGTGAAAGCTCTGAGGCTGGTAAATTGACCTTTGTTCTTAGATTATTTTCACAATATCCTTTTTGTAGAGAACAAGAACAAATATCCAGGCTTGCATGTTTGAGTCACTTGCCGTAATCCACAGAGCTTTATATCAAACAGTAACAGACTGAGAATGAATAATGGTGCTGGACGTTTGACCCAGACAATCCCAAGACAATCATGCAGACATGACTGCTTTTGTGATTTTTTTTTTTTTTTTTTGTTTTGCAAATGTGGTGAAGATGACAAAGCACCTACTGTCACATTTATGCTGATTTACCTTGTTGCTTGTATGCAGTGGAAATGTTATAGTCTGTCCATACCTGAGTAATGTGAACACATTTACTGAAGTGTTTAAATTATATGTCACTGGTATTCTCAACCAAAATGTTGAAACGGCTTTTCATAAACTTCTAATTCAGAGTTTAGAGATTGCTAGTTAATTATTGAAATGTAAACAAGGCTGTATGTGTGTAGCCCCATTAGCCACGGGCTAATAAAGTGTGACCAAAAGAGGAGGAAAACTAAAACTAACAGCATCAATCGTGAAATGTCAGAGCTGAAAGAAGCTTAGAGGAGAATTTTTTTCCCCTCTCTATCTTTTGAAGCTGCAGCACCAGTGTGTCTCTTTCCACTACACTGAGAGAGATACTGCACAGTATACATGCAGCGCTCAAGTTAGCTGGCAGAGTTTATTCATCTCTATAAAGTCTGGCCTCAGAGGGAGATACTTGGCATTGGAACAGAGAGTGGACCTTTTCCCAGTGGCTGAGGCCGTGAGACACTGCTTGCAGGCGGTTATCTGACCGACTTTGTTGCTGTTGTTGGACAGAATGCATTTAATACCCTTTATTTAGTTTTTCTCAAACTCTTTCTCTAAAATATGTTCTTGTTACTGTAAACATTTGCCAGTGTTGGTGTTTATGTTGTTTTGTCCATACTGTTGCTGTGGCCGTTGCCGTGGCTGTCACTGAAGATGCATATCAACCCATCAGGGAACCTCAAGGCAAACGATTCCAGTTTGTGGTGGTTAAAAACAAATTTATTCAGGAATTGAGGGTCAAATGGCTATGTCAGTAATACTCTTTGAAAAGAAGTTTATATTCTACGTTTATATTGGATTTTTTATGTTTAAGATGAATTCTGCATTTTTGTCTAAAGTAATTGTGTTTATTCAGAAACGAGTTAAGAATTAATCATCAGAATTACTTACCTTAACATATACTATATGCAAACATACAATAGTCACACATATCTGGCCCTGGACACATGTAGACATAAAGCAGGGACTGCCTTAAGGTTGATTAGTTAAGTAAACTTATTCCCAAAATATTTTATAATGAATAAAAAACTACCACAAACCAACTGACACATGAGTATGTGGCCTCTGGGTTAGTTGCAAAACACTGACTTGCCATTTCTTCCATTACAGGAAGTGCAGTGGTGCTATCATGATGGTAAAGAAACCCTAAATCTGCACTTGGATTGAAACCTGCACGCAGCGACAAAAGATAATCATTAATCAATTATTGGCTCATGATCGAACTTTCTGTCATACCTCTCTGAAAGGTTGCAAATTGGTCCAAAACTCTAGCATCCTTCGTGGAGTTAATTATGTTTCTTTTTGGATATTTTATCTACTATAGAGTTCATATATATGAGCAATATATGATATGATATGATATGATATGATATACAATATTACTGGACTATTATTGTAATAATTCGACATATTGTGGCCAAATGTGCCTTTTGTTGTTTGTTTTTACTTCAAATTTAAAAATATTAAAAGAGCTTTTAATGTAATCGATGTACTGGAACTCCCATGTCTTTCATGTATGCCCCTTCTACTGGCTCAAATCAACAAATAAACTCCTTTCCGATGTTTTAAATCATTCTGATTTACTTCCAATTAATTCCGAGTAAACGGTGAGTACCCAGCAGGTGTGTAACACCGTGGAGTCCTTTTGGACACGTGACGCTCCGGTGCAGTATGCGATCCTGACGCCTCTGCGCGTCCACGTCCATCCACGTGCCTTTCCTCAAGTGAGAGAGTGTCACGCGAACGCGTACGCATACTGTAGCTCCCTCCCTCTCCCTCCTTTCACACTCCGCTTCTCTTCTCAGCATCAGCAGCGTGATAGTCGGAGAGCGCGGCCCCGAGGTGGTGGCGGCGCACGTCTACACTTCAAGTAGCCGTTTGTTTGAAAATGATTGATCATGGGAATATCATGCTCATATACTGTGCTGAAAATCCACACGTCACAATATATAAGTTATTTGTTCATTTCTTAGCATGTGCTTGTCTTGCGGTTATTTGGCCATTGCTGGGCTTTACTACAACATTCAGCACAAAATAAGTTTTTATAATGAATCTGAATATGGTAAATGTTATATGAAGAGAATGGAGGCAATGTTCAAATGTAAAAGAACCTTAATGAAGCCATCCTTGAGAAATATAAGTGAATTTTGTTTATGTCTGTCAGTTTTCCTCATGCCACTCCTCACCTGGAGGTGGTCCTTTTCATTCCCCACCGCACTGCTCGTTGTATCGTCATTTCGCTGCTGCTTGCGACCCAATTTTCCCCACGGGACTCATTTAACTTTGATCTTATCTAATCTAATCTCGCTTTCTCTCGCCTCTCGCGCTTTTCATTTCCCTCTACCGTCCCTGTGGCCGCGCGGCGCGCTCCCGTCTTCACGTCAGGAGGAGGCAGCCTACTGGTGCTGAAGCTGACGAGGATGAGGATGATGATGATGGCGGTGATGGAGGAGCAACGCTGAGTTCGCTCCCCCAGTTTTCTCTCCCTTTTTTCCATTCATTCTTTTTGATTATATTTATAACAAAAGACAACATAGCGACATAAAAGCAACACCGCCAATTTGACCTGATACCTTTCTCCATCTCCCTCCCGTCTCCTGAGCCGAGACCGAGATGGGGAACGAAGCGAGCATGGAGGGCGGCGGGCAGCCCGGTGAACCGGGTGCCGCCGGCATGATGGGGTCGGTGATGCCCGGAGGACCCGCAGCTGGACCGGTGGCAGGACAACACATGAAGCCGGTCAACGGAGCCGCTGCTGGTGGAGGGATGGGAGTCGGAGGCCCCGGGATGGGGATGACGAGGTAGGAGCAGAATTAGCAGCGGTGGTGGTGGAGGTGTTTGAGATAAAGCGGGCTGGGTGAAGTACTCCGGGTAGTACTACATCCCAATGCGTGCTTTAACACGGAAACGGTTGATGGAAAGCAGGAGACCAGATGTCGTTTGGGTCAGATTTTTTTTCGGGGGTTGGGATATAGATAAAAGAAAAAAAGTGTCCCCCGCTCTCGTGCATGATTTTTTAAATTTTTTTTTTATTTTTATTTTTTTTAAAGAGGACATCTGTTGGTGTGTTATGAACAGAGGAGCACAGACATCCCGCGGCTGTCTCTGGATGCTGACGTTAAAAACCACGGAGCTGTCCGCGGTGCTGAAACGCTACACGCTGCACCGCTGAGCCTGGCTCATTTTCAAACATGCATCGGGTTCTCAGGACACGTTTGACACCGCATTGCATGTTAAGGTGGCTTACGACCACCATGCCCCTGTGCTCTTTATATGGTTGTCAACACTGAGCCTCTACGGCTGTTGGTCTGCTCTCAGATGTGATTTATTTATTTATTCATTTCCCCGCGGTGTCATGTGCTGTAATAGTACTATTTCCTCCTTCCTTCCTTCCTTCTGCTCGGGTTGTGCTTTGGCGTAGTGTGTTGCATGGGACACGTCTTTGACAGCTACCGGAAAATAAAAATAAAAAAAAAAATCGTCGTGGTTTTTCTCGATTGTCATTTGAAATCCGCAGCGTTTAAGACTGTTGTTTATGAAGCGGGACACCGGGACGGTTTGGTGGGTTCATGCTGGAGATGTGATGTATTTGGACGCTTGAAGCGCCTTCATACTCTCACTTCTTTCCGCATGGGCGAGGGGAGGATGCTGAATGTGTGTGTGTGTGTGTGTGTGTGTGTGTGTGTGTGTGTGTGTGTGTGTGTGTGCGTGTGTGTGTGTGTGTGTGT
>JBBMJY010000012.1:7304667-7323302 GCA_037833715.1 Toxotes lorentzi | reverse complement strand
TGTGTGTGTGTGTGTGTGTGTGTGTGTGTGTGTGTGTGTGTGTGTGTGTGTGTGTGTGTGTGTGTGTGTTTGTTTGTAGTACTGGTACTATCAGCAACGCCACCGTTTCCCGTTAATGACGTAGAAACCAAACTCACCCAAATCAAAGGTGGGACCCTGCCCCATACATAATATCCTACCCCTGTGCATTTCAGTCATGTTACGGCAAATACATTTAGAACTGGATGATAATAAAATAAATAAAACTCATTATATTTAAGGTGAGACATTTGCTGCTTTCACAACATTCAAAAAAATCTCAGTGATGCAGAGAACACAAAACATTTCATTCAGCTAGAATGATCAGATAACTTAATGCAGACAGTCATATAAAAAAAATCATGCAACCTTTCAGATAAGAAAAAGGTGACGTTAAAGCTACAATTATAACATGCAAAATCCAATTTCTAATCTCATTTCATAATACCTACATATATTGTAGTGTAGATGTCCCAGTTCAGCATCTACTGGTTGTAGTGAACAGGCTATGAAGCAACCATACTGTGCTACAAAATCAACAGCACTATGATATGTGGCATATGTAACTTAGCTTAACATGACCTGACATTACATCTGTACAGTAGCTGCATCGTAGACACACATCCTATCACACACGCTACACAGTAAAGTAGCAGCTTCTTAAGAAACTGTTGTGAATTTTCTCCCATACAGCACCGCATATTTTCGGCTCCAGTCTCTCTCCTTTAGCTTGGCTCAGCTGATAGATGTAGATGCTACATTCCCTTGTCTTTGCCAAAATCCAGGAATCCCAGTGTACTGTACCACCTCATCCACCCCATCTGCTAACATGGCCACTGTACAGAGACCTAATCAGGTTGACGTTTTGTGGAAAAAATGAAATGCAGGTGTAGGGCTACAGCTGGCCTACACACATCAGAGTCTGCGTGTGTGTGTGTGGGTTATATTTAGGCTACATTCTGGGTTTGATTCATGCCTCTGTAGGAGAGAAGAGCAGAGCAGCGCAGGCCTATCCATCATTATATAACACAGGGACTCAGAAAGCAGATGACAGCTTCATCTTGCTTCCGATGAACGACAACAAAGCTGGACAAGCGCTGATGAATTATTTCTGCAGTACCCTATTTAAGGGAATCGGTCGTTTAGTCCTTTTCTTTGTTGTTTTTATCAAACACTTGGTGTTTTCTGAAGGTTTCTGCATGCCTGCTTTCAAACCTTTAAATCGTCGGCCATATTTCAAATTCATTCTAAATAAAAGCTGAGTTTTTTTTCCTTTTTTTTGCAGCATGCAGCGCCTCACGTTAAGTATTTATAAAGGCGTAATACAAGGCCATGTGAACAGATTGAATCACGTGCAGAGTGTGTTTGCTCGCCCCCCCGCCTCTCTCACTCTCACACACTCCCTCCCTCTTCTGCACTGCTCTGCCTGACTGCCTGCTCCCATCACTCTCTCTCCCTCTCTCTCTCTCCCTGTCTCCTCTGCACACTCTTTGCTTCTCTTTTCCCCCCTCTCTCTCTTTTTTTCCCTCTATCTGCATATCCTTTTCCACACTTGCATTCTATATGTAGGTGCAAGGATGTTGTTCTCTCTCATCCCCTTTGTCTTTCGACTCTGTCTTCTTTTCCCTCTCGCTCTATCGCTTTTGTCTCTTTCTTTTTCATTCACTCTACACATTCCCATGCCTACATATTTTTCCCTGCATCTTTTTCCCCGTTCTCTCTTTCCATTTGTCTTCCAATTATCAAACCACTGAGTTATCATTTTAAGCTCTTTATACTGATAATGTAAAGCCGTATGACAACAGTATATTTATTTTGGTATAAAGGAAGAGGGTGGCGTGATTCAGTGTGATTCTTATTGTCAACAAATCCCATGAAAAGACAAACACCAACAAAATGTTATTTTATCTTTCAGTACAGTCTGACTTTTCCTGCCCTGTCTGCTTTCAGCTCCAAGCCCTTTGATTCCCAGAGGATAATATTAGAAAAACATACCCCAAACACAATTTTTTGTTTGTTTGTTTTTAAAAAACCTTAGTAATTTCTTAAAACAGTTGGACACAGTAGTTTTCAGCAAATGTTATTCAAACGTCAGCAAGCAGTGTTTGTTGGTAACAAATTTAAGCTGTTGATGAATAGAAATTTGCTTGTCTCTAATCTATTTGTGGCTCATTGATGTGTTTTATTTTGGAGGTCTGTTGCACAGAGGAACAAACTACGCCAGGCTTTGGATACACAGACAATTCTTGGTAGTAGAATCAACTCTTTGCTCTTTTGATTCTTTATGTCATATCCTCTCACATGGAGTATGTGTCAGTTATGTGCTTTACAGTCATAATATGCAGTATGGAACGTGTTTCATTTTCTTTAAATGCAGTTATGTCATTGTGCACCTGCAAATACACTGTACCCCCCCCCCGCCCCCCCCAACATCTCTTTCGCTCCCTCCCCTCCCCCTTCTCAACCAATAAGCAGCAGCCTATACATGGCTCTGCCATTACAATGAGATAACAACCCTACAGCTATATAGGGAATGGAAGTACAGATAAGGGCAGAGAGAGATGTTAAAAGTGAGGGGAAAAAGATGAAGAGAGAAAAAGCCAGAGAGGGAGCTGAGGTGAATGGGAGGAGAACAGCAACAAAAAAAAAAGAGGGAGGGAATAGAAGCTGGTGGAAGTAGATCAGGTGTAGTCAGCTATACAATGGTATAAAACCTAAAGGGATACTGGGAGGGGGGAGGGAGTGATGGGGAGGTGATAAATCAGAAGGTGTATAAAACTGTTACCTCTGGTCAGGGATCATCCGAGAACAACCTGCAGTATCGACAAAAATCCATTATATCAGCAGGAAAACAGTTAAATCAGATCTTACATCAGCTTGAACTCACTTACTGTAAATGGCAAACAGAGATTTGCATCAGGCTAACGGTAAACTAACATCTTCATTGATTTAAGATTCCTTTACCCCCCTTATAATTTATTGGTACCTTGAGTTTAAGTACCCTCATCATAGTCCTCAGTGCAGCCCAGTATTCGTAGGAATTACCCTCATATTGAATGAGTCCTTATTTTCATCCAATAAGCACATTCGGTGCAAAGTAATGTGTGCTTTATTTATCAAGGGAGAAGGCAAGGGTGTGGGGGGTCAGGGTGGAGGATGGGTGTTCAGAGTGTCTGACTTTCAGTAACCATAACCATGATTTTTTTTTGCCTCTCATGTTGTTTTAGTCGGCTCACTCTAATCACCCGCTAACCAGATTTTATTTGCCATAATCACTATCTTTTCCTAACTGTTACCATACTTAAACAAGGAAAATTTAGGAAAAAAAAAAAGAAAACAAGAACTCCTCCAAACTAAGTAACAAAACAGGTCCTTTGTCGTTGTCCATGTGAGGACCAGTGTGAGTGTTTTCAAAGGAAGGACTGTCAGGCTCTTGTCAAAGTCACATGCTTTGATGACACATCAGCCCACCCACTGATCTCCCCGCTGAGATTTAAAGAGGTTAAAACAGTGCAAGGGGCTCCAGACTGACACAATGGACAACTATGTTGTCCTCTGTTGTGGCAATCACAACATAATCAGTAGAAACATGTTCATTTTACAAAGTACCAGGAATGCGTGTTATTTCCAGAGCCTCTTGTGTTAACAAAGTGAATCCATTCAAATAAATGGAGTACTGTGTTTTTTCACAAGTTGGCCTGAACGCGGTCTAAGAAGTTCTTCAATGTCACAAGGTCCAGAAAAAGAAATCATGCATTATTTTAAGTGTTTGAATGACCAATGCTACTATTTTACTATTGAGGACAGTCTTCAGATATGGCTTTGTACAGTTTTATACACCACTGCGCAAAAGTTTTATGAAAAGAGTTTGTGAAAATAAGGCGATGAATAGTTTTATTTATCAATTAACTTCATACAAAGTCAGTAAAGTGACTACAAACCAATACTTTTTGTAACCACTCTTTGCTTTTAAAGCAGCACAAGTTCTCCTTGGTACAATTGCGCACACAGTTTTTCAAGGTACTTGGCTGGTGCGTTGTTCCAAGCATCTTGGCGAACTTGCCTCAGTTCCTCTGTGGATTTAGGCTGCCTCCATTTCATCTGTTTCTTCATGTAATCCCAGACTTCATGACACTGAGATCAGGGCTCTGTGGAGACCAGACCATCTGTTGCAGGACTCCATGTTCTTCTTGTCCCTGAGGATAGTTCTTTATGACTCTGGTTGTGTGTTTGGGCTCGTCATGCTGCAGAATGAGCTTGGGACTGATCAGATGCCTCCCTGATGGTATACATGATATGATGGATAAGAACATGCCTCTACTTACCATCACTGAGGACAAAACTAAATCTGATCAGACTCCATTTGCAGAAATGCTGCCCCAAATGATTTGAAATGATTTTGGTTTAACCTGCCTGTTATGATTAGCACCTGTTTGGTAATTGTTCAATCATGCACTGGGTTATTTGTGTACAAACAACATTTTTGTGCGTACAAATTACTGTGCAAATGGAGCCTACATTGCAGCAGTAGAGAGATTGTGATAATGAAAGAGAGTGTACAGAAATATAAGGGAATATAAAATAAAGAGTGAAAAGGAGTTCTGTACTAAAGATGTGAGGTAAAAATGGGAGTAGAAGGAAAGAGAAGAGGGGAAAGAAGAGTGTGGACATCCAGATTACTATAGACAAAGGTAGATAGGAGTGAGAGAGTACAGCAAAGACATAGACAGAGAGAGAGCACAGCAAAGACATAGACAGAGAGAGAGAGAGAGAGAGAGAGAGAGAGAGAACCTTAGATCTCCAGCACATGTGGAGCAAAGTATTCCCTCTGCTGTGGAATCACATGTTCACATTACATCTGACCCACCCAGCACTCATGTTTTCAGGCCTATTTGTCACAATCAGCCTAAGATGTGTGTACATTTGTGTATTTATTTCAATGAGCGTGCATTATTCATGGTTTTGTTTTAAATGTGTATATATATGCATGGTCAGTAACTGTGAAGAGTTGTGTGTTGACTTGAGACTGTCAGCAGTCTTTACCATTTATTCCTTAAACTTATCAAGCTTTGTGTAAGTGAGAGAGAGTGTGTGTGTACTTGTGAAAGAGAGTGTGAATTTGTGTGTATGCTGGAGAGAGAAAACGAGGGTGCGAACACCGAGTTTGTTGTATTTTTTTCTTTCTCTGACATGCTGCACACTTGAGACCAATTTTCACTTTCCACAGAGGCATGTATCTAAGCTATGTTTGTGTGTGTGTGCATGTTTTAGTGAGACTTGTTTTTTCACCTCTTGCAGAGAAGCAGCAGCCTGTCTTTGCTGTGTGCGTTCAGTGTGAATGTACAGTACAACTGAATGTGTTATTGAGTCTTTTTGCTGACAGTCCTGCTCAGAGTGACGTGATTTTTTTTTCACATCAGCAGAGGAACAAATGCTGATACGATTCAGTTTCTAATCTGCTGAGTGGGCTGATTATGGGCCGTCCTTTAGGCTTTTGTTGTTGAAATCGATGTTGAGGTTGAAAATTATTGGGTGTGATGCTGAGTAGATGTAGGCCAACATTTCGGTTTGAATCCCAGGCCACAGCAGCTAGCACAGATGCTTTTCTTGTGACGTACAGTATCTGCTGCAGCTGTGGATATATCACCAAATGTAGAACACAGTTGTAACCTGTTATCACTCTCAAACTGATCAACAGGTCTTTTAATACAGAGACAAGCATCACACAGTAGAAACACGTTAAAGACATAATGAAGACACATTTATATACTTTTGTTATTATATGGGGGGTAAAGAACTCCACAGGCTGATATGCTAATCACCTTATAATGTTGCTATGGCTAACTTGTTAGCAAATAGTTGCCTGTTTCCACATCCAAAGGACATGGGTGTCCAGTATTCCCTTTTTTTGCCTCTGTTTTGGTCTCCACCCGCTCCTGATGAAAAATACCCTGCTTTTTAGGTGCAAGATGTTTCACTGCATTGATCAGATACCCACTAACTTTGTCTGTCAGCTGTTTGGTGCTAGTTGGGTAGCATACAGCAGAGATGGTTCTCTGAAAACAACTACCTCCTGCTGCTGCTTCTGTTGGAAAAGATGTTAGTGAGATGCTGTGACTAAAACATAGTATACATAGTGTACAGTAAATATTCCATTATCCAAAACAATACACTAAAAGAAACTGGAAATCTCTGTAGAGCTGGGTAATACTTCTCTGTGGAAAACCCTTTCATTGTTAATAAAATTGAAAAGGTATAAAAAATATTGATAAGATCAGCTCACAGAGACGACAAAGGACTCAGGGTGTCTGACGAAAACACAGCAGCAGGCTGGGTTTTGCCTTACTAAACTAAAATATCAAGACAGCACATTTAGTCTCAAGCTCTCTCTCTAACATGACCTTGTCACTGTAAATTCTTTGTCTTTTCAGTCCTTTTGTGGCAGATTTCAGCTGTATGTTTGCAAAACACTGTCCTGGGTTCAGATTGTTGGTCAACTTTCTGACTCTCACCAGTGAGCAGGTTCCTAGTCATCGACTTTAATCACCTCAAAGTTTGCAAACTGCTGCCTTTTTTTTTTTTTTTTACAAATTGTGTGTGAATATTTGAGAGAAAGGGTGAGAGACAGACAGACAGGCTCTCTATATATTTACACGCCCTGTTATCAGCAGGCCTTGTTTGCAGGAGCCTCCAAATACTAAATGTGTTTGGGTGGCTGCATCAGGAGATAAGATGGCAATAAGCACAATATGACAGCCACAGTATTAGTTTTCAGTAAATAGATGCTGTCGCTGCAGCTTATGAGTGAAACCCAGAAATAGACTGAACAGAGATGATACGGCTATCTGAGCAGGATGAGGGGTGAAATCTGTGGAATCACAGGGAAGACACTGGTGAATAATGGATTATCAGTTGTATTCTTTAACCATTTCACCAGGAGATCAGGGGGAAAAAAAGACACAAAACTACTGTAGTCTCAACGTAAATGTGTAGGAATTTGTCTCGGTATAAGTAAACAGGGAGGGACGCAGAGTGAAAAAGGTCACTGCAACGCATAATAGAACACACTTCAAAATGAATATAATTACAAGAGCGTAACTTAACTAATATATACTGAGAAAAGTTTACATTTAGCCTTAAATGTACTTGAGCCACCCAGTTAGATCAGTTCTTAGAGCATGAGACTCAATCTCTAGGGGTCGTGGATTTGAGCCCCACTCCTGGTGACACCGCCTCTCATGGGCCCACGACCCGTAGGAGGTGCCGTAGGGCTTCGGTGCATTGTGGACTAGGCAGCAGATCTGGGCCTGGACCCAGATAAGTGGCAGATGATGACATGATGATATAACATGCTGTACCTGATAATACTTTCCCCAAATGATGATCCAGATTTTGCTCAAAATCAATCCAAGCAAACAGACAGACACATATTCCTGCATAGCTCGTTAGCCATCAACTGTACTCTGAAAAATTGTAACTCTGAAAATTAGTATCAACAAAAACCACAAAAAAAAACAAAACAAAACAAAAAACACAAAAATGGCAACAAAGAAAGGATGAGACTGACACAGCTGCACAGGAAGTTATGTTAACTTACAGAAGTGACAAATAATAACCGCCAGGACAGGTATGTCACCTGCTATGGACTGGTTAGAGTAACAGACTAACATGAACATAATGTCAGGCTGAATAAATGAAGTGAAATAAAATGGTTATTCAGTTATTTTGATACATTCTTTTTCCATGAAATTGAAATTTCATTACAAGCACCCTGAATCCAGTCTGACCATGGCCACCGCTCTACGTGAAGACACAAACAAGCTTTTACTTCTATTTGGCGCTTGATACTCAAAAGTATCACCTTAAAATATGGTTCATGGCCCTGAATATGTTAATGATAAATTTGTCTCTGCGAAGGGAGGATCAAAAGTCCAGATTACAAAGGCTCCCTGGTTTTTGCTGTCAGTCCTAAAGTGCTGCATCCCCTTCCAGGGCTCAGCAGGGATTTGTAACAGACACCAATACAGCCGGCTTTGACCTCATGTAGTGAGCAGAGTGCAGCACCGCCTGAACCACCTCAGCCAGCACTGCAGGTTTTCACAGTGATGCCAGCGTGGGTTGTTCAGACCTTGAACACTGTTCTACCACAGGGTCAAACAGGGCTTTCAAGGATTTGCTCCGTAGTGGTCTCCACTACGGAGCAAATAAAATGTTGTTCTTTTATTATATACAGTTTAATTAATTTCTGTTCTTTACTTCAAGACAAAGGAAGTCTACTCAGTGCTCATACATGTGCCTTTTTAACACAGCAGAAGAAATCACTGTTTCCTGGAGCTTACTGTCTCTTCAAGGCCAAACAAGGGCTTTTCACAACTTAATCATAATTACGTTCGGAAACATGAAGTTTATAAGGAAAATGAAGTTTTATCAGAAATGAGAGACATCAGAAATGTTTTTCTCTGTATGCTAATTTAATTCTACTGGGATGAGAATGGAGTCCAACTCCAAAGTCAAAATACAGAATAAAAGCACAAAGGGACACTTTCTGCATGCAGTTACTGTGAGACTGAAGAAAGGTGATGAAATGTTTTTTCATTCTCCCTGCTGACTCATATAGCACTAAATAGTGTATGTGACCATATCAATGACAGATGGCAGTGTGTTGCATTATGTAGGAGCTTTATATTACTACTTTTCGGAAGGGGTTCAGCATGGTAGTTTAAGTGTTGTTTTACATGGGTTTTCACTCTCGCTGGAGGAATTTCACAACTATTGGCTTCATACTGATCATTTCAGTGTGATGTGATCTGACTGCGGATTGAGAGGTCCTCTCACCCTGCCAAGAAGTCCTTTCTGGGCGACGCTCTGGTGTTAACAAATTGATCGGCTCTGAGGTGAGCTGTGACCCGCTGCGCTGCGAACATCTGCAGGGTCAACAACCGAACTGCAGAGCTCCTCCGTCTCTGCCAGAAACCAACACGACAGGAGACGATTAATAAGCCAGCTCTGGTCAGGATGAACTCTCCAGACGCTGAGACTGACATACAGCAGCCTGCCCTGACATTTACCTGGATACAGGTGCTTTGTCTCGCTTTAGCTTGTATTTACCATGGGACATTTTTCAGTTCAACACTACTGGCATGGATTCAGGTTTAATCCACATAAACCTGGCATAAAAAACAGTTCATGAATAAACCACTTCTGGTAATAAGCACTGAGACTGTTCAGCTCATTTTATAGGAACAATAGCTGTGCACTAACCAGAAATGAACGATAGTCTGTAAAATACATGCACTGTTGACACACATGCAAGTGATGTCTGCAGTGTAGGTCAGCTAAAATATGTTGGAGTACTGCCACATTAACAATGTCTGTGTCTCAACCAGGACCTCTGGCCTCCCTTGTAAAGACACACACACACACACACACACACACACACACACACACACACACGCACACACGCACACACGCACACACACACACACGCACACACACACACACGCACACACACATTCTTGTTTTACATTAGTTATAAGGACACTCATTGACATCATGCATTCCCTAGCCCCTTACCTTAACATTAACCATTAAAACGGAATGCCTAACCCTAACCTATAACCTAACCCTAATCCTATTCTAACCCGAACCCTAAAACCAAGTCTTAACCCTCAAACAGACATTTTCAGGTGTGTCAGAAAGTGATGAGTGGGCAACATGTCCTCACATAAGTACAATGCTACTCACATACTACATGTCTTATACATGTTAATATGCAAATATGTAAACATCAGAAACAGAAACAACCTGTACAGTACAGGCACAAAATTGAAAGTTGCCTGTACGGACATTATTATTTTTTCTTTTTAAATCTTCCACAGTTTACCATTTATTAATTAAAACTGATTTCTCACCACTGGACTTTTACAACTTAAAAAAAATTCATTTTGTCTTGGTTTCAGTTAAGGGTTTTAGTCTAAGTACTGGATCAAAGGCCTTTTAGCTCTTGCAGAAATGAAACTCTGGTGCAAGTTCAAATTCAAGTCCAAGTTTGTCACTCAACCACACATGAACTCACACATATAGTTGAGCAAATACACATACATGCACACACACACACACACAAGCTGTGCTTGTTTCTTGTTGTTATTTTTCCAGTGTTAACATACTGGTTAGAAACAGTACATAGATGCAAAGTCGGTCCTGATAAAAAGACTAATTATAAGATATTTCACTGTAACTCATTGGTTTTATTTTTGTGTTTACTCTGTGCCGTTCAGGTGTTTTTCTCTTCATACTGTGGTTACGCTTGTGGGTAAATGGCACCCTACACTCACTGTTTTGTTTCATTCAGCTGGGGATACATTTCCTCTGACTTTCATTTGTTTGTCAGAGAATATTATGCTGTGTTCTGCCATTTTTCCCCACTGCACTAGCGAAGGTCACGTAGTGTTTTCTCATTATGTTGTCGCCACCTGACAGTAAATGTTACCTGTATTGATGCTGTGGCTTGAGTATGGTGCGCATGTGTACGTGCATGCTTGTTAAAGCTGAGTGGTACAGACACACACCACCTTGGAACAAACTACAGTAGCATGTTGTTTGTGTGTGTGAGTGTATGTGTGTGTGTGTTTCTGTGTATCAGTTCACATTAGCTCTTTCCTGCTGTTGTTGTGAAGCCTGTTGATGAATGGCTGTTTTTTTTTCATAATCAATAATTTTCAACCTTTTCTATTTGTTTGTTACGGAGCATTAACCTGATTTACTGCTCTGTCCTTTATCCTTCACTCTGGTTTATTCAAAGACGATGGGTGGAGGATTGTTTTTCTTGCTGAAAGCCCAATGAGAAACTACAAAACTCCACGGACTCCTACAACAGTCTCATTCATATACACAAACCCATGGTTCTAAATCACTGATTTTATGTGAATAAAAGATGGTGACATGCAGAGTTTAAGTCAGATTTAAAATCAAAATCACTAATTTCTCCATTTTGAAAACAGTATTTATTAAATCCTTTGGGTTAGCTCGTTGACATAGGCGAGTAGAGTGAGAGTCTCCTCTGGATGGCACCGTTTAATTTCAAGCTCAGTTCTGCTCCTGCAGTTATTTGGACTCAGTGGGGGGGAGGGGGGGGGGGGGTTGGCACAGGGAAAGACGCTCAAATGGGATGTTTCTGTTATCAGCATGAAATTAGGAAAAAATGGGATTTCTGAATTTAGGTCACTTTGGTTGATGTCTTCAAAGGTTTGCAAGCAGTTTTTCACCAGCTTCAAAAGAAGCTGCAGCTTCTGTTCCTGTTATCGTGCCGACTTGTCTGATTTAGTACAGGAATCCAATAATGAGCCAATCCTGTTCCAGCATGGGTAAACAAAAACGTTCATACTCTCAAAGTGTACAATTTTAGAAACATTTTCAATATATCCACAAAAGATGTTTATTGTCTGTCACAAAAAGACAAAGAGATTTCTGTCTCTGATCTAAAGCGGTACAGTACGGCCATATATCTCCCCCTGAACACAGCTCATACCTGTCACAAATATTTTACAGCTTCCAGAAGGTGTGAAATAACTCATTTAATGGCCTCTGCCTAAAATCACTGTCAGCTGCTGAGTTATTCACTAAAATACAGCTTGTACCCTACCATCCTCAAACCAAGCGCTGTACTTTAAGAATATTACTTAATTGAGTCAGTCGTGTCCGAGCATAAAGTAGATCGCTGTAATCAGACGTCAACAGAGTTATGCAATTATCAACAGCGTGGTAGATGGTGATAAAGGTCCTGGAAGTAAAAGTCATCTTCATCATCTGTATAGACAATATTCACTGACTGACAGTTGAAGCACTTTCAACACTTGGATGGACATGAAAACGTCCATGAAAACGGTTGAGTCATCAGGACAAAAGATGAGCAACTGTGTAAAAGAAAAAAAAATATGGGAGGCAACTTTCAGTCACAGAGCTGTGTGCTGCTAAAGGTGAACTGAATCTGATAAACCTGATAAAATATCCAGCGGTGTTATTTACTTCACTTTGGCTTTCTGGCTCAGTGAATGCTGTTTTGCTTCCCAGTGCAAAGACAGAGTGCTCTGATTATGGCTCCTGTCTTCACCATAGCAACAAATAAGGGCTGATTGATATTGAATGTGTCACAAAACTGTTATTGTGATTCATACTAAAATGTGATTTCTCAGAGACAAAGTTGAAATATATCTAAATAATGTACGTAAACCTACAGGCTTCAGTGCTGACATGTTAAAGAATACTTAAAATATCATTAAAGCTGATATCATCAATATTTTGAGATTAACAGTGAATTGATTGACTGTGTTTGTAGCTTGTAGTACTGAACCCACTGACACATCACCTGACTCTGTAGTTCCCTGCTGCTCTGTGGAGCTTTTTAGTGTCTTTCAGCTCATAGTTTTGTACCATACTCTGTTTCCAAGATAGACCAAAATGTGAACACGAAGTAACAAAACCTGATGAAGACAGGTTGCCACAATGTTTTTCACTTAACTGAACAGAGAGTTGTCCAAGATTTTCCAAATATATAATGTAGACCCCAAACTGCATCAATCACAAATGGTTTTAACTGTAGGAAAAGCAGCTGTTATCTGCCTATGTAAAGGCCATGAGTCAAACAAAAACTACAAGTGACAAATGTGAGGCGCATTTCTGCTGTGAAATGAGCAGCTGCCCGTGAGCCCTGCAGCTTCACTTCACTTTTGGTGCAACACCTCCATGTTTCTGAAGGCCTCTTCGAGCAGTCTGCCTCCTTGTCTCTGATTTTGTCTGACAGTCCTGTATGACAGTTAATGAGCAGAAAAAAGGGAAAAGAGAGAGAGAGAGAGAGAGAGAGAGAGAGAGAGAAAGAAACAGAACGAGGGAGAAGGAGGTAAATCCAGCAGGACATATTGTGGCACAGCAGTTGAGTTGTGTTGCGGCTCTGCCAAAGACAGTCTGCGTATCCTCGCTGTCACACAGAAACCTCATAACTCCAGTCTTCTCGACCGTATTGATTTGATTCTCCTTGTATTGAGAAGTGACAGAGACCTCTGTGTGCTCACTGAGTTTCATGACCTTCAGGCCCTCACAGTTCAATTCAAACCCAGGATCTAGTTTCAGACATGGTCACCTGGCATTCTGGGATTTAAACCACTAGGTTGATGCATTATACACAAAAAACAGTGTTACACCGCAGCCTTTAACCAACAAGTGTGATTACAGGTGAACTTAGGTCAGTACTAATTTGTGTTTGCCATGTTTCTGGCTGCCTGATGATGCCTTGGCTAATAATGTGATAAAATCAAATCAGCAGTAAATACTCCAGGACTTCAACCTAGAATCTAATGGCCTCATTTCAGCCTGGCACCAGTTTTTACCATCTGTTTCTGTAAACCAACTTTTTATTTACTTGTGGCCAAAACTCCACAAGGTACCTTTAATTACAATATATATAAAAATAACATAAAAACAGCATATTCCTCTCATTACATCTTAGCTAAGCTTTCAACTAAGTCTTAAGAGAGAGTCAAGTCACATAATGACAACTGAGCAAACTTCAGCTGCAGGTAAAGAAATGCAAAGCTGAAAAGCTCCTTCTAAAAAAATGGTGAGTGGAATTGTAGTTAAATTCAGACTTCACATTGAAGAGCTAAATAAGAAACACAGAGAAAATGTCTTTAAATATTTAACACTGTGCCAGCGTTCTTAAGCTCACATTCACCAAAGTTAATTTAACACTTTCTAATGTAGTTCTTGAGCCCAAAGCCATTTCAGCTCCATGAATGAATAACAAAACTTTGGTCACTGAAAAATCAGAAGTTATGTAAATTGCAGTGGAGTAATTTGTGTAAGTTCTACACTCTTTTCTGGACTTGTTGCCCCTGTTTCATGCTGAATTAGCATTTACTCATGTTATGTTGTAACATCAACATGTGATCACACTATTATTCTGGTACCTTCAGATTTACAAGCTCAGACAGCAACACCAAGCAAGAAACTTAAGCTAAGTTAACAGCAGAACTCTATCCAAATCATAGTAAAGATGCCAGATTAGGAACAGCACAACAATGATGACGATGAGGAGGATGATGATTTTTTTTTTTTTTGCCTCTTTTGCAGCAGTCTTTTTCAGGAAATAGAAAGTGTTGAGTGAGGTAGTCTCTATTTATATCCATCTGTCCCATTACTGCCCATTCTGAGTCTGAGCAGCACAAATTAATCCTTTTACTACACATGCAGCATGAAATAGCCCGCTGCTGCTGTTAGTGGAGCAAAAAGATGGCTGCTTGAGGGAAATAATAATATTTAAAAGTGCGGAGGGAAGAGAGACTCAAACAGAGTACTTTAGCTTAGAAAAACAAAATACATATTTGAAATGAGTAATGTGTACCTTGCAGTTTATTACCAAAAACACTGAATGTACGTTTGATTTTAATCTTAGCACATTGAGAGTGTGCTGGAGGATTGGGTTGCCATAGAAACACAACAACTTGTTGAGCATCCAAATTACTATTGTAAAAGTGACTTTCAAAGTTCCTTTAAATTACATCACATCAGAAATTAATTGATTTATCACATAATTAATTTGTGGAAATAACCACATAAACATAATTCAGTCTCACTGTCAGCTGTTGGACATGCTTCACAATGAGGAACAGGTGGAAGGTTTTAAATTTCCTCTCAGTCTTTCTCAAAGATGCAGTTATTTCAGCACAGGCTCTAAGTGCTAATCAGCAAATGTGATCATTCTAACAAACTAAACTAAATTGATGAACATAGTAAACATTACACCTGCTAAACATCTCATCTATATTGTCATTGTGAGCGTGTTGATATTAGCTTGTAACTCAAAGCACTGTTGTGTCTCAGTACAGTCTCATAGAGCTTCTAGCATGGCTGTAGCCTTATTTAAAGACACAAAAAAGGCAGATGCTTTGATGGTCAACACAAAGTGTGATGTGCCCACAAATGAAAAAAAAAAAAAAAAAAAAAGTAAAAAGCCATCTTTATTGCACAGGATTAAGTGTATTAAGTGCATCTGGTAAAGTGTGGTGCACCACAGGGCAGCTGCTTTGGTCCACTATGCAAATGACTTTCCACACATATGAAGTATAGCACAACAGTATTTGCAGATGACTCCACTATGTATACATCTGGATTTTCAGCAGCACAAATAGAAGAGGCTCTGCAAATTGACCTACCAAAGATTAATCACTGGGCCTGTAGCAACAAATGTGTCCTGAATTACAAGAAGACCAAAACCATGGTACTTGGATCTAGGAAAAGGGGGCTTGAACAGATCTGGTTAAAAGTTTATTTACAGTGCTGTATGGTGTATAGGGGCAGTGGTGGGTTTTCTGTGTTCTACTTCTACACAAAAAGAAAATAGATCACATGTACATTTCAAATTTGAGGAACAAGTCACAGAATGGCACAAATGTCCTGAGGGATAAAATTAATCCATAATATTATAGTAATAATTACAATAGACACTGTGCACTGGTTGTATTTAGTTATACTGCAAACGCACACATATTGACACATACACACACAAACACACACACACAGAGTGTCAGTGATCAATGGTCAGTCTTTGCCTGGGGGGAAGAGTTCTCTCAGAGGTAAAGGGGAAGATTTACCTCTCCTCCTTTCCTCACTCAACTATCCAGGAAAACACTCTGTGTGCCTGTGTGTGTGTCTGTCTGTCTGGCTGTCTGTCTGTCTGTGTGTGTATGCTTCTGTATCAATACACATTACACACAAGCAGATCCTTGTCACCTCAGATAATTGGATCCTTGTCATTGTAAAATAGAACATTTCTTGTGCTTTTAAGTGCATGTGGTAGAGTTACTCGCTCTGCATTTAGGGTTTAAAGATGAGAACTCGATAGGTGCCTTGATTATCACAGTGAGCATGAGGCTCAGCATGAGGTGGAACTGTTACAGCGTGACTCGTGTTTCTAAATTAGTTTGGTGAATCATGTTTCCATTTTTCTCTTTGTTCCTCATTGATATTGTGGATTTTGAGACCAAGGGTTCCACCAACTATGGGGAATTATTTTCTTGGCCTTCATCTGAGTTACCTGGTAACTGCTATCTTTTTTGATATAATCCAATAATATTGCCTTGCGACCTTTAGTGATTTAAAATAGCTGCAGAGATAATAACTGACGTCAGGCTGAAATTGCCATCTTAAATTACCCAGAAATTTTAGTCTCTCATTAATCAAGCACAGAAAAAAGCAAAAGTCATTTTAGCCACATTTATCTATAATCTGTTTGCCTCGAGATTTATTTTTTCCCTGCTTGTTCTGAACTTTTCTTATCGTCCTTCAGTTTTAAAGAATGTATTTAGCTTTGAAGCATTTAGAGGACATCTGTGAAAGTACTGTATATTTATCTATGTGTTTGAAGTGTGTCCCTAAGTTTTGTGTTAATACGGCTAAGCTTATTTTAAATAAGGCTTAAGTCCTGTCTATGCCTTGTTTAATCCCTTGATTGTGCATCTGTGTGTCTATAGGATAACCCTGAACCCTGAACAGCTAGTCTACAGAGAACATCTTGACTTCAGTCTTTCTTGAGCATTTTCAATGAAACCTTTGTTGTTCTTCCTCTCAGGTGTGTCTCTGATTGTGTGAGGTGGAAATATGTTGCTCCTGTTTTTTGTTCACTTAACAGCAACTTAGTGCTGTCTTTGTTTTTGCTGGTCACCTCCTGGGCCTTTTGGTTGACTTAATGAGAGTAATTATGAAATGACTCTTATTAAGGTTAAACAGGCCACGCTGTAGAAAAAGATCATGGAGGAAGAGGGAGGAAAGGAGAGTCTGTGCATGGGAAAGAAACTGTAAAGTGTAGGAGAACGACTTAGATGTGTTCAGCTTGGGGAATAGAGAGGGAAAGACAAATGGGCACAGAAAAAAAATGTGATGCTTAGTGGTTTTGTCCTCTAGTTTCCTACTGACTAAAGACACCAAACTGAGCTGGAGGTAAACTGGACTGGAGTGTGTTTTAGAGAGACAGAGAGAGGTTCCACCAGTCAGTATTAAGTCATCACAGTGGACACTAAGCACAGATGGAAACAAACTGACTCATACCCTTGGCACAAACTGATGCTCAAATATTTTTGAGATCTACTGTATATTTGTGAGGATAACTTCAAGTACACATTCAGATTTCAAGAAAAACAAGGCCTTCTTTTGATTGGATAATTCACCCTGCACATGGAACTGTTGTGATGCTTGTTCATATACCAGATGAAGGTGATATGTTTTATTATATAAATACACCAGCTGTACATGAGACAGTGTGCACACGTTTTTTCATGGTTATTCCAATCGTATTTGTGAGTAGGAGTCTCATTGACCAAGTGCATTTTCTTGGTAGTAATCATAACCAAACCTTAACCACCACAACTACAATACATGTCTAACCCCAACCCATAGATGTGTTAAAAACATGAGATGAGAAAAAGAAAGAAAACTTTCTTATCCAGTGGTGGTGTTCTGTTTAGGTATCCCTTGATACCTAAACATACCAAATATATTTTAAGCAAGCATAATAGTCTACAGCCATGCTAGCAGCTCTTTGTTACTTAGTCAGATGTGATGTGGGGTGACTAGCTAACCCTGCCCATCATATAAAACTGCATCTGACTGCTAGTTTGTCATTGGAGCTGGCAGAGCAATGTCATAGTAGCAGCTGTGTCTTTGGATGTCAATTTGCAAAAAAAAAAAAAAATTAAAATAATGTGTACATTTTCAAGAGCACATGGTTGAACACTAATTCATCAATTTCTCCATAATCCTCCTCCTCCTGATCTAAGGACATAGATGAGAGAGGAACGGGTGGAGGCCAGCAGTCCTCTTCAGCTCAGCAGTAGCTACACCTCGCTCACATATCCCTATTCATTCTGAAATATGTCATTTTACTGAAGGTAACACTGCTGTAACTTCCAGAAACCTAGTGTAATTGTAATTCTTCCTACTTCTTAGAGATACACTGATGGACACATGCACACTAAATACATGCATATTGTACTTGTCAGTGACTCAGTGTCACTGTTAAAGTCTATTCAGTTCAAAATGACGGCAACATGGTCGTCTGTTTCTCTTTTACATGTCTTCACACTTGCTTATTCCTCTGTATTTACACTTGCCCCCTATCCTTCACCATTCATTTGGTTTTTGCTCTCTTCTGTTTAATGCATTTGTTTGCTTCTCCTCCTGAGGCAACACACCTCTGACAGGAATTTCAATTAAAGGGCAGAGGAAATGTTCAAGAGGTGTTTTAAAAGTTCATTCTGAGGTAAGAGGTGCTTTCATTTGTTTGTTTCATTTGTCCTTAAATTTTGATATTAGATTTTTTTTTTTTTTGGCTCCTCTTCCGTTTCCTTTTCATCTCTTTTCATAACATGATATTTTATGGACTGGTCCAACCTATAAACATAACATCAGGTCAGTAGATACTGACTATGTTGTAGAGTGAGGTTGAATTCACTGAACGGGGAGAGCAAGAAGGGAAACACCTTGAAATGGATTTCCATTTGTGTGTGTGTGTGTGTGTGTGTGTGTGTGTGTGTGTGTGTGTGTGTGTGTGTGTGTGTGTGTGTGTGTGT
>JBBMJY010000012.1:7274295-7304567 GCA_037833715.1 Toxotes lorentzi | reverse complement strand
GTGTGTGTGTGTGTGTGTGTGTGTGTGTGTGTGTGTGTGTGTGTGTGTGTGTGTGTGTGTGTGTGTGTGTGCAGGCATAAATATGTATAAATGTGGGAATGCAAGGATGTATGGAGAGAGAGAGAGGGTGAAGGATAGGTTTCCAAGTGTGGGGCAGCATGCTAAGCAGGGTGATTATTCTCTGAGACCCTTCCTCTCTCCTCTTCTCTCTCCTCCTCTTCCTCACTGCAGTTCCCTTTGATCATTTTCACACCAGCCTCCATTTGTCAGAATTTGTCTGCTTTCATTTCAGTGCCTGAGCTGACCAGGGCAGCACCTGTAGTCAGCCAGCTAGGTATTCAGAGAGCCACTCAGGTAGTCAGGTAGCCATTCAATTGCTTAGACAGCCAGCCAGTCATTAAGTAAGTAAGTAATCATTCGGCCTGTACTGTTAATCATCAGTCAGTAATTTGGCAGCAGGCTAACCAGTCACAGGCTTAGGATGATCAGTTAGCAACTCATCCAGGAGAGTGTAAGACTGTAGCCAGTAAAATAATTGATCAGCTGGCCTGCTAGTCCATCAGCCCGTTAAAGGAATGGTTGGACATGTTGGGAAATACATTTATTTACCATCTTTACCCATCTTTACCCAGATGCGATTCATCCAGTTCAGAGACAGGTCGGGGACAGGTTTTTTTCTAGCTTGGGAAAATACATGATATGTACCATAGATCTTATTAAAGTGAAAACCCATCTCCTAAGCTGTAACTGTTTGTTTCTATGTAAGCCAGCACATTGGCAGTGTCGTGTCAATACATGTCTGGCCTAGTTCAACAACATTTCCCAGAATTTACCATACACTACACATTTGTTCTCCTAATTATTTGCGAGGAAAAATGACTGCTGCCTGAATTATGTGATCGTGTAGATTGGAGGTTAGTTTCAAAACATATTTGCTGCTGCAAAACAGTTGTAAACTGATGTGATTTCTAGAGCACAAAGTTGCCTTTTTCTCAGCATCCCCATTAATTTCCTCTATCTGTATGGCTCATCTGGTGTATAGTACGGTTCAATAGTTTTAGCTCACCCCTGTTTTTATAGTTTATATTGGAATTTCAGGAGATCAAGTCCAGTGAATAACCTTAAATGGTACAGAGGAGAGCTAAGGCCCATGGGGAAAAGAGGTCATGTCACAAAGTGTTGGAGAGTTTGTAAACTTTGCCGGCAAGTCACTCAGCTAGTCAGTCATTTAGCAACGCAGACACTGCAACCACATTGTAGAGAAGTCACCTTGTAAGCTAGTCAGCTAGCAGAGTGTTCAATCAGTCAATAAGGGAGCCAGTCGTCTGTCTAGTTAACTTCACTGTCAAAAGACCAGCAACCATGCTGGTCAGTCAGCAATTCATCAAGTCAGTTCAAATGCCTGTCACAGCTCTACTAAATAGACAGTTTAGCTTGTCACTTAGTCAGTTAATCCAAACTAAGTTAGCAGGCCGTTTGTCTGTCAATAAGATGGCGAATCAGAAGACAGTCAGTGTCAGACCAGTCAAATACTAAGCCTGTCAACAAGCAGTTAGTTAGTCATGTAACTAGCCCTTCAGCCTGTCAGAGAGACAGTAAGCTAGCAAGTCATTCAGTCAGGCAGCCAGCCAGGCTGCAAGTCAGCCAGACAGATATAGTTTTTTCAAAATCCAATTTCTGTTCTAGCCCTCTCTTTCCTGGGGACTTGATTTGACTGGGGGGAGAGTTGATGAGGCATTATACATCTCAATCAGTGTCTGCTGCTGTGTGTGTGTGTGTGTGTGTGTGTGTGTGTGTGTGTGGGTGGGAGAGAGAGTGAGGTTGTTTGTGTGTAAATTTGTATATAGGCCTACCGTATGTGATTGCAAGCTCTGCAAGCATGGGTGCAAGCACCTGTGCTTCTGTTTATGTGTGTGGTTCATTATGAACAGTCTGTTATGCGCTGTGGCGTTGATGGCATCTCTAACTGCTAAAAACACAGTGAGCCTGTTCCCATACAGATAACTAAATGTGTGTGTATGGTGTTACTGTCATTTTATCACTAAGTTCACATGGAAGAGCACATCTGCTGGAGACACATTTAGCACACACACACTGTACACTAATGCATATCAACAAAAGCGACACACAAACCCCGTCTGCATTCCTCACTTCAGACTCATGGAAACACACATTTCACAAACACACACATTCACACACATAACATTTAGATGACAGAATAGTAGTTGTCATTTATAGCAGCCCTCCACTGAGAGTATTTGAAGGCTATGAAGATGTGTGCTAAAGATATAAATAGATGGAGAAGTACATTAGACTTCTTGCTGACAGAGTATCACTGCTGCAAAATACAGTAAGTCTGCATGTACGCAGACAGACACCTGGGTATTGTAGATTACAGTTAGTGCGCTAACCACCCTCTGTGGCTGTAAATCAAAAAGCAACCATCGGGCACCTGGTGTGATGGGCCTGTACTGCATCGCAGTGAATGTGATTTAAATGATAAAGTTTATTGTAGCTGTGGTGACTCTGAAGACATTTTCCCATCTTGTATATCCGCTATTCTATTCCATTCTAGTTTCTAGGGTTTTTTTTTTGACAACATAAAATGACAATATTTAGTCTCTTTTATAGTTAGTGAAAATAAACTGGATTTTCCGCTGTTCATCATCATCTGCATTGAAAACTGACTGATCCACACTATAGCTGATATATGAATTTCCATATTGCTCGTTAACTATGACTGGAAAACATATCTATGAAGGGAGATTAATCTGTTACAGTTACTTGAGTCAGTAAGTATTGTCTATCCACTACCCCTCTTTTTCTGTGCTAGAAGCCATTTTGAGAGATTAGGTGTCAGTTTATTGTGGGGAGGAGTGCATATTACTTTTACATTTGGGAGAAAAATTCATAATTTTGCCTTGTGGCATGTGCTTCTGTTTAAATCCAGGTCAGTGTGGCCGTTACTCAGCACCATGTGGGATCATTACACAGTCATTTGCAACAAAGCTTCTTACAGTGCACTGTATTAACATATCTATTCAACAACATGTTGAATAGATATGTTTAAATTAGTAATGGTGGGTCAGTTTTGAAAGTACTCCTGCTGTGATGCTTATTTTGCTTCAGATAGATTGGTTTTAAACGTGAAACCGGATGGTCTCCTCTCTCACAAAACAGATTTTTCTTCCTCTTCATTTTCCTTTTAATGACAAATTCCTTCCTTGCCACAGCATTATCACCATCAGCTGATAAGAAGAGATTATGCACTTTTGAGCTTGAGTGTATGGAACAGACACAGCTGTTATATAACATTGTCATGACTAGCCCCTAAGAGGGGCTGTTTTCTGAAGACTTTTTGTTAAGAACTCTTTTGTGGACATTTTCAGTCTTGTTTAGTTAAGTTTTGTTTGTAGTTCCTGTTTTATTTTGAAATCATTGCCCTTGTGTATCTTGTCTTGTTCTACTTGTCTTCTAGTTTGTCGGTACTTTGTTTGGTTTATTTCTTTATCTAGCATTTTTCCTCACTAAGAGTGATTTTGGGTTTGAACTTAGTCTTTTATTTTCTAGTAGCTTTTCCTCACGTAGAGTGATTTTTGTTTGTGAATAATTATTTTGAAATCTATGTTGAGTCGTGCATTTGGGTTCAAACCTAGCTCAGTCGTGACAAACATTAGCTTAAGCAAGATGAATCAAACACCAAAGTGACATTTTAGATCACAGGATCACTATAACATTTATTGTTGTTGTATTGGTACAGCGGGTATTTAGTGTTTCTGTATTAACCCTGGTATTAAATTTATAACTTCTCAAGCTATTATTCAGACTCAGATTGAACATCCTGCTTCAACCGAGGGGGCATTATCACCTCCTACAAGATATATTAGATATGTCATATTGTCCCACAGAGCTGAGACAATGTAGGTTTCTGTCACGAGAGACTGATTTCATAGATTATTTCCTCTAAATCGCTGAAATCACCTGGTGTAGTCTTTGGTTTGATTGAAATATAAGATTCAAGTCCTGCAGCTCCAAAACTACATCCCCTGAATGAGAGGCTCCTGACTTGTTGACTTCTCTTCCTGCCTTTTTCGTATTTATGGCAAAACACCAGAAAAGACATGGTGTGGTGTAATACAGTGTGTACTTACTGTCTTATCACACAGAAAAGTAGCTTGCCGAGCAGCCCAGTCTCTCCTTAAAAACAGTGACAGGCACTAGTGAAAATATGTGTGTGTGGGCATGCGTGCCTATTTTCATTGTCAGGTTACTCTGCTCTTATTTCCCACTAGTTTTCCTATTATAATTTACTGTTGGAAGGGCCGAGTTTCCCCATAGGAGTCAATAAAGATTAATTTTTTATTCAGAATATATGCAAAGTACTGTATGTGTATGCTTCTGCTTAAATTTATGTGCATTCATTGCTTCCACTTGTGCATGCTTTCAGTATATGTTTGCATGTACCCAACAGACCCGGTGAGAAGTTAAGTCTCTGTTGGTAGCCGCCCAGTCAGCTGACTTTAAGCTTCACAAATGTCATGAGCAGAAATGGATGATAACTAAAAGAATAAAAATTTCCATTCAGGTTAATTAGAAATTTTTGCTCCTAAAACTTAATGTGGGCAACTCTCAAGAACTGAGCAACTGGGAACAATAAAAAAAAGAAAAAACAGAAGAAGAGAGGACAAGAAATAATGGGAGGTGAAGAGGAGGCAGATGGAAATAAATGGGCCGTACAAAAGCAATTCTGTCAACATTGCTGAGTGGGAAGAAACGGAAGGAAGAGGAGAAACAGAGGAAGAGGAGGAAATAGATGTTTAGTTTGGGTCCACCAACAACTTGTTTTGCTGCAGGTCTCAAGGTGGGATAAGGAATGTACCCATAAGGGGGAGCATCAGGTAAATTCTACCCAAACCTCTGTTTGCTCAGTATATGTGAACTAGAAGAGAAGTTTATTAAGGGTAAGACCAAGTAAAAAGTGAAAACTTTATCTGAAACTTTGTTCGCTTGAATAACTTGTATTTGCTCTGAAACATCACTGTTGTTTGTTGAAGATATCAGTTGTCTGCCTTATTTGTTATGAACATGGCAAAATCTACGCAAACTATTACACTAAAAAAGTGGAAGTGTTAGGTGAAGGGAGGTAATTTGTAAAAAAAAATATCTGAAAAATGACGATGTGGTTTCTCACCTGAAATACGTGTTCTTGAAGAAATGAACCTGTCAACATGAGCTGCACTGTTTCATCTTGATATTTCATTCTGACATTCAAATCCGATCCCCTTATAAAACAACAACAACAACAACAATATAGGTTGTCTGTGCCAGCAGCTTATTTCGTAGTTACATTTTATTGTTAGGAAACCTCTAGTGTATTAGTTATGATGAAGGCAAAGTAAGAAGTTCATGTTAGGAGGATGGAAAAGTCCACAGGACACAGCACTCCACTGTTTGTTTCCCATTTAAAATCAATAGAAGTTGTTCTTTCATCAATGACTGTTCCACAACCTTAACCATGTATAAATAATGGTAACAATGATGAGGATGATCCTCAAAATTGAGGACCTGAGCAAACCGTGACTGTTCCCCAACTTGAATCATATTTATTACTGTAACCATGATAACAAAGATACAGTATGTCTCTATTTCAGGAGACACTCCAGTGGGCCATATTAGATGGTAGACACAAACAACCTCTATGGTCTTTTAGATTGAGGGGAATCTACCATATATAGCTCTACAAAAATGTGATTTTGTAGGACAAAAATGAAAAACGAAATCCACTCGATCAATTTCTGAGAAAACTAGTGGCGATGGATGCTGAAATAAGTCTGACAAAGTCGAGTCTGACAGTGTAGAACTGAGCCTGAACTGAGCCTGACAGTCTGAGAAGTCCTGAAAATGACCACCGTAATGGAGCCTAGTTTAGACATTAGACAAAACCGCAGTCTATGAAAAAGTTCGGCTGTGGTTAACAGTCGCTTACTGTGACATCCTCACCCATTTCTCTTTCTCTCTCTCCTCCCCTCGGTGTTCGTCTGTCCCTGTCAATGTCACTGTCACTTACATGGCAAACAAGCTTTATCCCTCTCTTCCACAATCAGACAGTAATTGAGGGTTATAATGGGAGTGGGTGAAATCACTTTGACTGAACAAGCATGTGTATTGGGTCATTCAAGCCTGAGTGCGACAGTGATAAATGTCCCCAGTGAAACGCAGAGGCGAAGTGTGTAAACACAGAGGGAGAAGGACTGTTCCTATTATTTGGGTTGTCACCTACGTCAGCCTCACTTTCTCACAACAATTAGTGACGGTGTCTTCTTGATAATGAAAATGAGAATCCCCAGCTCTCTTGTTGTTGTGTTTCTACCTATTAATTCCCATCTCTTTTCTTTTTTTTTTTTTTACTTTCTCTTTTCATTTTGTATCTGTCTTGTAGCTTGGAGTGCCGACCTTGAGTTTGATAATGAGATTGCTAGATTTGAGACACAAAATCTACATTCTTGTAAGTTAAACTGTAAATCTATGTGCCAAAATATTTTTAGGGAGAAAAATGTTTACATTTTAAATGTTATTTTCCAAAGACTCAACCACATAACCACTTTTATATGAAACTCAGGCTGGGTCAGACCAGTCAAAAAGGATCTGGATGGATATGGAGACGATGCCAAAATCAGTACTGGACAAAACAAATAACTTTTGGCAACTATAGAACCAGTCTTGCCAGGAGTTTACTGTTGGTTATGTTGTCTGTTTGTCTCCCTCCTTTACCATCATGAATTTCCCTGTCATCTTAAAGTCTTTTATCCCGTCTTCTTCAGCATCTCAGTGACATTCTCAGCTTTTCAGTAAAGCTTTGAGGTTTTTGTTGAGTCACCCTTTTCCCCTTCCAAAGCACTCACACACAAACACACACCATAAATCACAGAGCTCTCACAGTTAAATCACAGAACTCACTGTTGTGTGCATGTACACACAACTGGTGTACCACTGTGTTGGTCTGGAAACGTCTACTGTACATTTGTGATTGAAGGATGTTTCTTACTAAAATCAGTTGCTTGTTTCATAGACATTGCTTTGCCCTACAAAGCCAGATGTTACCTTTCACTTGAGTCAGTCCACATGGTTGCTGAGGGCAGAGATTTTCAGCAGTGCTGAAAGAAATGCTGAAGAAATCTCATTCAACATGTAGAAATATTTTGAATACAGTATCAGTCTTTGTAAATCTGGAATCCAGAAAAAGCACAGAGATAAGTTTTTACATTCTCTGATTTTGACTCTACAAAGCTCCTGAACTACAATTGTGTGAATAGTGATGTTGCAAAGATATATATTTATATTTTTTTTGTCGCTACCGCTAACCCTTCAGCAGTTGCAAGGACTTTTCTTTTGCAGGTAGTATAAGAAAGACAAACAGGGTTGTTTTAGGTTCACTTGCCTTCCGAGAGCGGAAATAAAAATGCCAAAAACGAAGAATTTCAACAAAAGGAAAAAAAAACATCATGGGAAGCGAGGCCATGGTTCATGCCAGCTGAAGAGATAATAGCTTGTGAGGCATTGACGAAATGAAGAGAGGAGAGATTGAACAAAAAGAGGGGGATGTGATGGAGAAAAAGAAAAGTTTATAGAGAGAAAGATTGGACAGAAGAAACGATAAATAAAATAGAAAGGAAAAAAAGTCAGAGACAGAGAGGAAGAGGGAGAGATTTTGTCACGGCCAGACTGTCCTCAAAAAGAAAACCTCTCAGTAAAAGGACAAGCAGACTGGAACATTTTTCATTCTCCATTGTGACACTGGAGCTCAGTAAATCAACATTTCCAATTTCTGTGCGCACTAACCATTTCAAGTTGTTAATACACCGGGCCCAGATTCATTCAGTCAATAACAGCACAGGCTATAGAATAGAGTAGAGAAGTAACTGTCATTCCCAGAAAACTGGCAGTAGTGGTTATTTATTCCAATGCTTTAAATGGCCTATGTGTGATGTGAATTTTGGAAATCAGTTTGCATCCTGTCGCATCAATATTGCTTTCTTTTAATCATGATTAACAAATAAGATACAGAGTAAGTACAGATAAGAATAGAATGCAATGGAAAAATCTTATTTGCTGAGACATCCAATCCCATTTTGGGATTCATACTTGTCAATACGTGATATTACATAAATCCACTACTGTAGGACACTAGCAAAGTTAAAACAGTTGGAAGACTTAATTAATAAATACACATGGAATCTATAAGTGAAACAAACAAAAAAAATTGTTTACAAAAACCACGCTGCAGGATTTTTATTTTTCAGGAAGGTGAGATATTTCAGTTCCAACAGTCAAATTAGCTTCCCCACTTTGTTTCCTTTCAAAGATAAAAACAGCGTACAGAGGAGGGTTGTTTCTCTCATATGATTACAGTCATCAAGTCTTATTTTACAGGTTTTTTAAGAGGTGTAGTTAGTTAGTTGGAGGTGGCAATGTTAACTTAGAATCACAGAAAAAGATGGACACATGTATTTGTTGTGCTTATGACATAGTTTCGTTTGAGCCTGAGGATTAAAAGTAAAATTGTTTCAGGTGATGCTCTGGGGAAAAGCTTTGGTAGTTATTATGCACGGTTTAGTTAACAGTGCAACAGTTAACAGTTTAGTGATCTTTTAAATGTGGTAATGTGTGTTGTAGACTTGTTACAGTTTGTGGAAGAACTGAAATTAGTTCAGTCACATCCAGTCAGTTTTGTGATTCATTAAATTTCACTTTTAAAGTAGTAGTTCGTAGTTGTGGTAGTAGCAGTAGCAGTAGCTAGTAGCTGCATCTGTTGGTCACATGATGTGAGTCGGGAAACTCACAGATCACAGGATCAAGGTTTTCATTGACATTTTTCTCTTTTTATCACAAAAAAGGTACTGAAATTTCAAGACCAGAAACACTACTTACAGTACACACCTGTGTCCACACACAATTTGTATAACTCTGTGAGGAAGAGTCACTCGTGTTGACTTTCTCGCAACAGTTCACAAAGAAAGGAGAAACAATTTTGATGAATATTTCATTGTTAACATGAACTCTTTTAAATTATTTAGAAGTATCCTCAGGCAGAGTTTTGTACCAATTTGCTTTCCTTCAGGTGTGTGTTTGTATGTCGCTTTTGACACACAGTGGAAATAAGTGTGCATGTCTGGCCTGTCTTGCCACAGCCTGTTATGTTCCACTTTAATTTGTTGATGCTGGTGGATGTTCGGAGGTCCTTCCACAGCTTTCAGCAGCTGACAGTGAATAAATCAGTAATTATTTTTGCTGTTTTTTTAATGTTGTTTCAGCTGCTGTGTCTCTGGCAGTGAGGAAGTAATTGAATTTGTTAGAATACAGTGACATTTACCGGGCTGAATTCTCCCGTAATGCTCATTCATTTAATAACACATTTAATAAAATTATATATATTTTTTGACATTAAATACTTGGTTGGCATTAACCAACACTACTCATTACATTTACTTTGACCCAGCAGCAGAAAGAAAATGTTTTAAATGATTTATTATTTTAAAATTGCATTCAGCAATGAATGTGTTATATGAATTTTAAATGAACACTGACACAATCTGTTGCAGTTTTCGGGTCAGAAGGGATTCATTACAGTTTGGTTGTTTGCCAGAATAGCTAGTCAATCTGTTTTGGTTGTGAGTAGTTCAAATATGTTTGCTCTTAATGGGATCTTTGTTCTAAAATGACATGCTGCTGTTGCCCCCTTGCTTCCAGTTGTTGTGCCTGTTAGACTCGCTGTTCTCAGACCTGTGCAGTTTGCAATGTTAGCCGGATCAGATTTGTCCTTGGTTTCAGGAAAAGGTAAACAAGATCAGTCCTCTCATTTCTTGCTGGTGTACATCAATTTTGGCTGAAATCACAACCGTTGCTGGCAGATTTTATCAGCTGTAGTTAGCTAACTCATGAGTTGATTTTCATTTTTTTAAGCTTAGATATACACTAATTGGCTAAAAATTTGTAATCTCATTTGATGTCAGTCTCTCTCTTTTTGCTTTCTCCCTCTCTTTCAGGGGTCCTATGGGTAGCCCCAAGCCTGGCATGCAACAAGGAGGCCATGGAGGAGGAGGAATGGGAGGAGGAGGCATGGGAGGAATGGGAGGAGGAGGGATGGGTGGAATGGGAGGAGGAGGGATGGGCGGAATGGGAGGAGGAGGGATGGGAGGAGGAGGGATTGGGGGAATAGGAGGAGGAGGAATGGGAGGAGGGATGGGGGGAATGGGAGGAGGAGGAATGGGAGGAGGAGGGATGGGGGGAATGGGAGGAGGAGGGATGGGGGGAATGGGAGGAGGAGGCATGGGGGGAATGAGAGGAGGAATGGGTGGTGGAGGAATTGGAGCAGGTATGGGTACTGGTGGAGGAATAGGGTCCAGAGCTGGCGAGCCCTACCGCCTGGCAACTCATGACAGTCCGACATCCCCCCGACATATGCAGTCCAGCCAAGGGCCCAGCATGGGGCAGGGTCCAGGGTCTGGTCACGGGATGGGTCATGGTCCTGCTGGGTCTGGCATGGCAGGCCACGGAGGTCAGAGTCCCGGTCAGCATGCGTCCCGTCGAAACCTCCAAGTCGACTTCAGTGGATCAGGCGGCTCCAGGACAGGCCGGTCTCCATCGGTGTCTCCTGACCGCGGCGTGACACCCACCTCACCTTACTCGGTGCCCCAGATTGCACCCATGCCAAGCAGCAAACTGTGCCCAGTGTGCACCACCACAGAGCTGTCCAACCCACCGGCTGTACCCAACTACAACACCTGCACCCAGTGTAAAGCCACCGTCTGTAACCAGTGTGGATTCAACCCCAACCCGCACCTCACAGAGGTAGGTCAGGTTTGACTTGACTTGAATTAGACTGAACTAAAGTCAGTCAATAAAGTGAAAGAGTCAGGAGAGTTTTAGGAGAGGGAGGTAAATGAGGAAAGAAAAAGAACAAGAAAGCATAAAAGCTGTGTCAACTTCAGTTTGAATTAATTTTGAACTTTTCCTTATAAAAAATAACAATAGCAAGCTGTAACTGTGTATAATTACTGATGTAATTTAAAGAGTAAATAATTTAAGAAATATAAAATACATGAAAGTGAAATAAAAGCAAGGAAGTATAGAAGCTGTGCGTGTGTTGTGTATGTATGACTTTGTACTGTAGGTCTTTGTGTGTATTTGTGATAGACAGCAAGTGTAAAGGCTCAGCAAGTGGCAGTAATTCCCTCCAGAGGCACTGACAGAATCTCCATTAATGTGCCAAGGCAAGACACATGGGTTGTGACAATCTGTGTGTGTGTCTGTCTGTCTGTGTATGTGTGCATGCAGGTGGGTGCAAGTTCATAGTATTCAGGTGTGCTGTGAAGACAGGAAGCCAAACAGTACAGTACTTGGCATTCAAAGGGAGGTGTAGGGAAACGAGTCGGAGAAGTAAAGAAAGAAAGTTTAGCTTAGTGCGACTGCAAAGTTATTCAGAGGTGGAAGGAGGGATGAAGAGGACAGAGGAGGTGAAGAGGCTCTCTTTGATTGAGAGGAGGTCAACGCTTGGCTTTGCTGATGAGTTCAAACTATCAGCCTGGTGTCAGGGTATGGTGACAGATGTCAAATCTCAGTCTCCCTGTGCAGACAGGAGAGAGGTTCGGAAAGCGAACACGGCCGCACAACACACGGAAGCACGAGGCCACGTGTGATAAATTATCTATGCTGGCAACCGCTGATTCTCACTGGTGTCATGTCCAGGGGCTTTTCATTGGCAGACAGCACGGTAAACACTCTGCTGTTGTTGTCTCATTTTCATTTGCTTTTGTGGGGGAGAACACTGGCACCAGAGTCATCCATGTGTATTTAGCACACAGGGTCTGGTCAATCACCGTGATGCTCCATGCTAACAAATTAGCATCCAGCGCTGAGTGATAGTATATGACTAATCCTATTTAAAATAAGAACACTGATGCACTGTACTGATAATTAGATTACCAGTTAAGTGTTTTTTCCAATTCACACTGTTCATTTGGAAAATGATTTTTAATAATTATATATCGTAACTTGCTAAAGCTATGATCCAGTTCACTATCAGTGATTATTGGCCATTCATTACTCATTACCTCACTACTTCCCACTTGCATTTAATGAATTGGCCTGAAGTAAATGCAATAGCAGACAAAATAACAAGAACACCTAATAATATCCACACGCAGAACATTTTCAGCTTCATAGATGTATGGCAGACTGTACTGGATTGTTCTGGAAGTAGCTACAAGTACCTAATAAAGTGGAAACTCTGGTTATTATAAATCAGGGTCTTTTTATTTACTAAACTTAAAAACAGGAAATGCAGTGAAAATTTGTACGATAGATAAAGGTAAGCTGTGTGGCAAAAATACTTTCACCTTCATGGCAAATGTGTGTGAGGCAAGTGATTAGTGTGGGTTTTCCAAAAACATTAGTCAGGAGCCAATTTTAACTCACACTCTGAGTCATTCTTAGCACACCATGACAAGCTTTTACTGGTTGGGATGTTAAATTTTTCCTTACAGTACGGCAGCTACTGTCTGGCTCACGTGGGATCATCTTTAAGACTTAGCTTTGATCTCTGCTCGTCTACACTTGCTTGCTCATGTGGTCTTTTGTGTGTGTGTGAGAGAGAGAGAGAAAGAGAGAAAGAGAGAGAGAGGACTACAGGTTAATAATGGTGGATAATGATAATGGAGTGGAGGGAGGGAAGAGTTGATAAGCCTCTGACTTAGGGATTTGGACTGCACTTGTGATACTGTAGTCACAACACACACACACACACAGGTGGAGATATGTAGACACCCACATAAAACATATATAATCACTCCCACTTGGCTTTACATAATTCATGCAAGAAGCTTGTACAATAAATTGTGATGTTAATTAATTGAAGGAGCCCACAGGTATTTCCTATAGGGCAAAGTAAAAAACAATATGAAATGCAACACATCAGCATAAAATCCAACCATCACCTTTGTTTAAAAAAAGAAAAAACACTTGTGTGTCGAAGGAGGGGGTAAGTGGTACTTACATGCTTACTAATAATTTTTTTTATTTTTTTTTTAATATTAGCTAATCTTCAAGTTTGAAGTACAGGTAAATGTGCACTGCACACAAGACTTTGCTGTGTTTGATTTCCCACTCCTCCACCTCGTACAGATTTATGCACTGGTCCTGCCATTGTTTGGGTTCCTATGAATAATGAATTAGCTGTCTTCTCAATTAACATTCACTATCTTCTCCATTTTTGTCCTCGCTAATCAATGTTCCCTCAGTCCTGGTAATCTAATAAACTGTGTCACCCTGGAAACCTTGTTACCCTCATGCAGTTTACACATTCAGATGAATTAATACACATTACCATGTTAGATACGCTTATTTCACTTTATTTTCAATTTGCAACAATAAACCTAAAATCATCATAAAAGCATGGACTGTTTAACAAATGTTTAGAATTTAGTTTTACTATTATATTTACCCAGAATCATGTTATCAGTGGTAAATTGAAAGGATATAATAAGCATATAGATTGTATAGTCTCAGATAAAAATTATACATGCATAAATATTCAAACTTTTTTAAAAAGCTTAATTATAAGTGTTTCAAACTGTCCTTGTAAACATTAATTTTTTTGTTTAGGGAAGAAAAAAAAAAAAAAAAACCTCAGCAAAATCCCTTAGCTGTGTGTGGCACAGCTCCAGCCTTGTTGTGTCTGCAGCTATGGATTAATACTTAAACTGAACATTATCCTTTATTATCACAGCTAATCAATGTACTGTGTGTCCTGGTAATCTAATAAGCAGTGCCAGGCTCCATATCTGTCGCACTACGCTCTGGTTCCATTTGCATCAGATAACATTTAGCAGACTTAGCGAGGCAAACTAAAGAGATTATTTCATATTACCAGGTCAGGTATGCTTCATTATGACTGTTGAACGAGCACAAAGCCAAACACGTAATCCTGGCGTGCTTCATGTTCAAATGATGTTGACTTGGTTGAAGGAAACATGTCTAGAAGAAGAAAAACAGTATAAATATGATAAATAAACAGAAGCATGAGCCGCTTTGTCACTTAATACTTTGTCTTATATGCACACAATAACATTTCTTCATCCCTTTTACAGCCATGTGTTGTGCGTCTACTGCCCTGTTCTTTCTAGAATTACGGATGAATACTTCAACTGAGCTTCCTCTGTCATTATCGTATGTAATCAACGAGCCCTCTGTCCTTGTAATCTAATAAGCACTGCCAGCATCCATATCTTGTTGCATTCTGACGCCTTTTTCATCAGATAACATTTAGAAGACTAAACCAGGAGAGTGACACCAATTATCGGGCCAAAAAGGCGGATCAGAGAGAGATTAGAGCAGATGTGTTTGATTCAGGAAGGGTGGCATTTTGGAATCATGGCTTTCATGGTGTTAATTGACCTTTGTGTCCTATGATGAGTGATTTGATTGGTGGAATTTGTCAGGCACTGAAATGTACATAATGTTTGTTTAGGTTTTGGTTTGAATGTGGAAACTACAGTAAAATATATAATATAAAATTCATTTGGTCATCCTGCCATGTTCTTGGAACAGATTATGTAAAATATGTTATAGTCAGATCAAATGCTTGCGACAATTCCTGGAGTCATGTGACTCAGCGGGATCATGTATTGAGGAGGCTGAGAAACCTTACCTTAAGACAAAACTGTATAAAATGTGAAAACACATGAAAAGCATCACATCAAATTACAAAGGAAGAATTTGTTGTGAAGCTTCTAAATATTAGAGAGAGCATAGTTATGTCACGCAGCCCCTCACACACACATACACACTTAGGCACACACACACACTCACACTTAGTCACCCTGTGACAGTTACATCCATAAATCACATGTAGGTTCGAGGGTATTGGAAATCAGAAATGATAGCAAGAGTAACACCTTGTCACTGACTCCAAACCATAACTTTATTTAACTCGTTTTGATGGCATTCAGATCTTTGTCTGCCTCTTAACCTGTCATTTGTATTGAAAGAACAGTCTTTAAATGTTCCTTTGGTACCAGTGCTTTGGTTTTATGAGCAAACATCTGCAAAACTGAGGATATTCCTCTCAGCTACAGCTGTAGTTTGTATTAAGTATAAATATTAACATGGTGGCACGCTAAACTAAGAAGGTGAACAGGCCAATCATATGTCTGCAAAACATGAACATGTTAGTATTGTCACTGTGAGACAGATTGCATGTCAGTGTTTATCAAAGGAAAATTTGTCAACGTTCTTAAAAGATCATTTCCACCATCGTCATGTAGCTCATTGGCAGTTAAAGTTTTGTGTCTTTTTTCGTTTTCTTTCCTACTTTTGAGATTAGACTCATCTGTGTTTCAGAAATGTCTACTGGAGAATTACAGGTAGCGTTTTTCTTTCTGAAATGTTTAAGTAGCGTCTTGGAATGAACCAGATGAACCCCTTTTCATTTGATGTTTTTGTGGGTGCTGTGTGTTGGCGTTGTCAGTTTAGCACCTTAAAAGGATAAACCCTGAGTGTTGCAGTTCTTATAAATATGGATGAGGGATGCTGAAACTCCCACACCATTTATTTGCAACTCATTTATGTGAATTTTTCAATCCTTGAAAAAATACACCTGGGAAAGATGCTAAAAACCCTTGCAGGCTGTCACCTTTTCCAGATGTTCTGGAACTGAGAAAAACCTTTTTTTCCCAATTAACCATGGTCATTTAGTGTTTTGTGGACAGCAGCTGTTCATTGATAACACCCACCCACAGTTGCACATTCACAGCTGAAGTTTGAACCAGCAACAAATTGATCACCTTCCCTCATTACCTGAGCCTTATTGATCCACAGATTGGAGTTTTTGTTTAACAAATAGTTCTAAGCAGCTCCACAGACAGGGGTAATCTCACTGGTCGATGTCCAGCTCAGAGGGCAGAGCAGAGTCGTAAGCTTTTTTTTGTCTTTTTTTTTTTTTTTTGTGGCACGGACTTTAAAGACAAAAATGGATTCTAAATAATGAATTAATCCATTTATTGATATCTGCCTTTGTTATTAAGGCATTTAAGAAACTGGAAGGTCAACACTTTCCTCTCCTCTGATCTTTTACTACGTTAAAGTATAACATCAATGTTACAACTAATATTACAGATAAACTCTGACTCTTTGGTTCCTCCTCCAGAAATTAAACCGAACCCAAGATTATTTCTGCCACCATACCCGAGCTGCTCTGAGAAGAAGAATGATAATTTATTGTAGGATTAAAACCAATGAACTGAGTTTTGTTAGTTATATATATATACATTTGTATATATATGGATATATAAATACCAAAACAATACCCTTTACAATGATTTACTTTGAGAAATGCAAGCGTGTATTTAAAACCATTTTTAAGGAGCCAGACATTTTAAATGTTAAATGTTGTCTCAACACAAGCAGCTGTACACGACCTTTGCTTTGATACAACCTAAACTCAAAGTTGATTTAAAACAGGAACAATCAGGTTAAAGTAAGTAAACAAGATTACAAATCTGACCAGACATCTTTTGGTACTAGACAGAGGTGAAGCATCTGTCAGTGAAGATGCAAACATCCCATGTGTGTACTGTCTGTAAGCTCTAACATCCTCTTAATGGCACAAATAATTTTTTAACAGAGAATAAGACACAGTGGAAAAAAGGGGAAGTTAGCTACTTAGCCTCCTAATCTCCGTGGACAATTTATTGACTTTCCTTTTACTGTATTTCAAAATGATTTCTACTTTGGCTTTCAAACTCAGCTTTGCTCCACGCAGCTTTTCCTTTATCAGTGTGCTTTGTTCTCACCTAAATCACATGATTTTATGTCAACTGAGATTCAGCTGCTCTCAGTCTCAGAGATGGAAAATACATTAGGAGCTTGTGAGTCATCAATCACACTGTTTTTGTGTTTTTTTTTTTCACACATCATGCTATAGTATGAACCTTGATCCATATATGTCCATAAACGTGACTTCATAGGTCATTAGTGAGTGGTATGTAATCCTTGCAATTTGATGGAGGCTTTTATCCAAAGTGCCTTGAGCGGGCAGCCCAATGAAAATGGATACGTTAACTGTGTCGTTACTACTGTTACACAACAACTGTTATTACAACAACCAGTAAATGATCTGAATTCACAGTTCCTGAATTCAGTCTGTCATCACAGTCCTCTTTATGTTTATGTGCACTCAAATTTATCAATCTATTACTTTCTCATTAATAACACATAAGATAATAAAAACAAATGAAAAATCATTTGAAATTCATGTTGCTTCTGTTGTTATGGTTTTGGCCAACTGTAGGTGTGATTGTTACAACACTGTGGTAGAAATTTATGGCAAAAGGTTGCAAAGGTTTGATGACATTTCTTGTAGTGTAGTTCACACCGACTTTGGTTTTGTCTCTCAGCCATTTGTCATCTAAGCCCTTTGGCAGCACATCTTCCTCCCTGTAGCCTGTTTGTTGTTCAACAGACTGCGCACTAATTTTAGACTCAGCGTGCACGTAGTGATGCTAATGGAAATATGTGTGTGTATGAGGTGGATTAATTAGTTTCCAGAGAAATCTGCAGATTGCTCTTCTCTGCTCCCTCTTCTCAGATCTTTGCACCTGCCTGTCACACACTCTCTTTATGTGTGTGACTCCATCGTGTTTAGTAATCAGTAACACACATGCACGCAGTCAGTTTTGTTTGTAGAGTTTTCCAGTGACTGGAGATGAACAGTCGTTTATGTGTCACTGCTAAATTACTGAGCATTTTTTAGTTTCACTGGAGCAAATAACCGTGAATGTTTTGTTACTGCTTAGACGCGGAGCAGGATTAACTTGTTATTTAGAGTTAAAGAGTTAAAGCAGCAACTTTGATTACAGATTTTAGGCCTTTTAGCTGTAACCTTTTCCACTGCACAGTTCCCCTTTCAAGTAAGCCCTTTTTATATCCCTCATATGCAAGGAAACATAGTTGTTTCCAGTCTTGAGAAATGCAACAATAATAACACATCTCTCAAATATGATAGCAAAGCTATTATTTGGAATAAACATAAAAAGGATAGGAACCTATATTAAATTTAACCTGTTCTGATAAAGCTGAGATATCCTTCTTTATGCAGGTGACACTTTCTCAGTGAGGTCCCTTGTTGTGTGTATTAAGAGGCACATGATCGTGAGAGAATCATCCTTGTTGTACAGGTGAATTGTTTTCAGTTCCAAAAAAGAGAGGACAATAATTTCTGAGGAGAGATCATATGTTTTCCTCTGCATCCCACACAGTCTTTTACTAAACTAGATAAGTTTAGGGCAGCTCTGGAGCTCTTCTAAATTCTGGCAGAGATAGCAGTGATTTAGGAAAGATAGGAAAGTTGATAAAATGCTCTCATCTCTAATGCTCTAAAATGACCAAAAATGCATTACTCTAAGATTTTTTTGGCCAGTTAGGAGTGATTTCCTATGCTTGATAACTTGATACCCACCTCACATGAGAAATCTCTAATCTCTCTTTAAGAGATCTTGTGTTGGTGTAACAACATCGCTCTTCTTCCACCTTTGTTACTGAGAGACGACAGTCAATATTCACAGTGTTTAAAAAGAGGTGGCATTTGTCAGGAAATGTGAACATAGGATGTTTTAGGTGTTTGAACAAATTGCCGTCATTTGTCTGGTGAGGACAGGACTTGCATGTGCCACTGTAGATGACTCATGCTGAATTACGCTTGTGCTTTACTTTTACTTTTATTTATTGTCATTACCTGAACTTTGCTGATGAAAGTGTAATCAAATTTAAATAAAAATTGCTTAAACATAAAATTAAATACCAATTATATAATATAAAAGTAATTTTAAAATATAGCTCCTGTGGATATTGTATATAAACACCTGCAATCTTCTGAAAGCAAAAACAGATAAAACAAGTGCCAAAATAATATGACCCTAAGGACGTCTTTATTAGCTTTAATTGATTGACTGATTGATTGATTGGTTGATTGAGCTATCAATCACATCTCCGGGTCTGCATCTGTGCACAAAACAGGCTCAAATGTCATCACATGACCTACAGTAAATGGTATGATGGTGGGTCATGTGACCAGCTCACAAGGTGTGTGATTCATGTGATGAGATCTGAGCCAGTAATATTCACCAATGAATTCCATGAGATGTGGCTAAAAGCCTTTGAAAAGCTAGTAAGTGGACCTTGAGTACAGATTAGTAACACATGCTGATCCTAAGGTCAAGAATGAGCGTCCATGCTTAAATCCAAAAGTAATCTACAGTCTAATGATCCACTCTTTCAGAAATGTGATTAGGGTTGGGACATCCCCCACCTCTCCACCTCCAGTCTCAAGATTAGTCCATTAAAATTAAAAGAAAACAAACATACAAACAAACATCCAAGTTAATGACCGCTGCTTAACTCATTTTTACTTGCAGTGGAAAAAGTTACACACACACACACGGTGAAGGATTTCTTTACTTCTTACCAAGGTGATTTTCAGAACAAGAATAATAATCTTTTGGGGCTTATGAAAGTATTTCTCTTTAATTCAACCATAATTTACTGTCTGTATCTAAAACAATAGCACAGTATAATTAGATGAAATGTCAGCGGGGCCATGTCACAAACTCAAACCCATAAAGTGATAAGCACTTGCACCCATCACAGTAGTGTGTGTGGGTCTCCAATGGTGGCGGTCCTATTTCTGATAGCACTGCTGCTGATGATGATGATAATAATAATGGTGCTGCTGATACAGGTTACAGGAATGACACTTTGGTAATTACCTCTTACAGTTCTTGCTAATGACATAATATATTTATCATCCTAATGGCAGTTTCCCTCTAGAGAAATGGAACCGGTCGCTCATAAGGACCAAAAACAATGACCGTTTTCTCCAAAATGACGGACATGACCGCAGTGACCTAAATGAGAGGATATATTTTCATCACCGCAGATGGAGCATAATGATTATAATTCAGATGACACCTAGAACTGAAGCAAATATAGCTGCTAGTGTGAGCTCATCACTGCTCGATTGTCTTCTGCTTGAGTTTTGTTGTTTGAGTTCTAAGTGAAGCCCAGATCTTTATGTAATGTTTCAGAATAAACTTATCTTTATGTAAAAGTCTTTACATTTGGATGAGACACTAAGGACAAGATGTGTTTACTTTTCCAATATTTAAACAAACCACAGTCTTTCTCTAACCCTAATCTAACCCTAACATCAGGTGGATAAACAAGGTGCACAAGGTTTCAACTTGTTGCCTGCAGACATCCATAAAAATCGTTTCCCTGTGTGCTACAACAGAAATGAAGCTTTACTCATTTCATTTTAACCAAATTTTCCACAAAAATCTTATCATCATATCATAAGTTGCTAACTAAATGACTCCTGAGGAAGTCTTCATGTGATAGCTCCCCCAAGCTGACACCAAGCCAAATGTATTACGGTCGGTCTGCGCCACAGCAAATTGTTATTGGCAAACTCTTTCACACATCTTGAACTGTCTGAGAGCTTCCTACCAATAACAGTAATCCTAATTGAGTTGCAGAAACACTGGCTGAAATCATACGGCAGACCAAAGAGCAGTCACAAATAATTTATATTAGTCATTACGGAGCTGCCAGTGAGAATTTAATACGATTGCCTGAATCCTGACATGTAATTAAGTTTCACATAGTGTTGAAAATAATCGCATCTCAAAAATCCACCTTTCAACTTTACTGAAACGTGGGTAAAGTATTTTCCAAGCAGTGTTGCAAATATCCTTTTTCCCAACTAACCAGAGCAGAGACTTTTTCTTTCAGTCCACCACTTAGTGCCCTTCCTCTCATTGCCTCATTTTTGGTATTTCAGTGCCATATTTTTTCCATCTTCCTTGCTTTATACCTTCATCCACCTCTCTCCTTGCTACCTGTCTCTCTCTTTCTCCCTCTCGGCAGTGTCTCTCCTCTCTTTCCCTCTCTCCTCTTCTGTGTGGTAGAGGAAGCAGTCTGTCATGCATGATTGTCCGTGAGTCAGCGGCGAATCAAAAGCCCCAGCATCGGTATAAACCTCTGCCAAGCTGCAGAAATCCTATTTGAAAGCCTCCAGTTGCACTGACAGCTCATCGGAGATGCACACACACACACACACACACACACACATACATATGGAGGCCCATACATTGCACACTTATGAACAAATATGGTTAAGTGGAGCAATTATTCATGTGTGTGCAAATTTCCCTACGTGGGCACTGACGCACATTAACATCCTCGTTTGATATCAGCACAAAACAGAATGCACATACCATACACTGTTCATATGCACCCACATTTCCCTGAGGGCTCTTCCTCACTGCAACCACAGCAGATATGTCACTGTTCTGCACTGACAGAGAACAACTCACTGAGAAGATTAATTTGGGTGGTTAGTTAAAAGTGATTAATTTGGTTAATTACTATCCCAGCAAAAAACAAGCAACTTTGGCTGCACCCCAAAAACAATCCATCCTCTGCTTTCCATTCTGAACAGGCCGCAACAGTGTTCAGCTCCTTAACCAGATTTTTTTTCTTTGATAGGCCTGTTGTTTCAAACTCTGTGTTGTGTTGTGTTGTGTAATGCACTTTACAAAAGGTCTGGTGTAGTTCTCATCAGTGGCTGTTGGAGAAACAACTAAGCCAGTCAGTATTTATTGTTGGGACTTGACCATTTTGTCAAGCTACATTCAGCTGCCAGTGTAATACAACTATCCTACAATAAATCCAGCTTTTGTTGTTTAATTTGTTCACCCCATTTATATGAATGAGGATCAGCTAACCACGTCTCTGTATCATGCAATACAGTTCAACAGCACCACACGCTGCATCCCTTCAAAATTATCATACAGTTGAATCGACACCTGCCTAAATAATTTTCAGTAAAAGCTGAACAAGATTTCCCTCAATTTTATTCTTTTCTCATTTGCTACTCACAAAATCATAAATATTCTTTACAGAGTTTTGTAGGTCGCGTTCATTTAGACACTTTCTGTCTGTGAGTGGCCCCAGTGGGAATAACTCCTCTAACCCTGTCTGTTACTGCGCTCTTCTTTCCAATTAGTCACACAGAAACACATTTTCTTCTTTTTTAAAAAAAACTTCTCTCCACTTGTCATTCTTTTATTTCCCCTTTGTCCTCCTCAGCCTTACACTGAGCTCTCACCTTTTCTCTTTTTTCTTTTTTTTTCCCTGTTTCCTCTTATTTTTCTTCCTTATTTTTCTTTCCTGAATCCTTAATTCTTTCCCTCATCTCAGATATGGCTCTTAATAGTTTTCACACCTTGACAGGCAAACACGACTGTCACCATGGAAACCAGTTCACCCACGGTGAAGGTCAATGTATCTGTGTGTGTGTATGCTGAGATGCAAGGTAATGCTGCATGTTTCCATCTGTGAGGCTCTGCGGGCATGTTGGAACATCAAGGCGGAGAGATCCGCTGGGAGAAACTGTCATGGCAACAGCATTATCAGGGCCACTAGGGGACATGTACTGTACACGCAAACACAGAAACAAACATGCATGTACAGTAACACAAAATCAGGAACAAAAAAATAAAGACACACAAAAAAACGCAAAACATAATAAAACACATTAACTATTTTGCTGCTGTGTCTTTTGTCTTTGATCTTTTATTTCTCTGTCTTCACTCATAGCATGCACACTGGATTGTTTACTCCTCGTCATTGAGTCTGTTTTTTCATGGTACAAATGACAATTCCTGGAAATGATTACTTCTGTTCTTATTTCCAAGGATATCTCAAAAGCTGCAGACACAACAAAGTGTAAATCCAAACAAAACAACAGCGGGGTGCATTTGCTCCTCCTCACTCTTTTATTAGTCATGTTTTTTTTAAATTCAAATTTTAATTATTCATATTTTATTTACACATGAAGAATCAAAGGTAACTGTGCACTGACAGTGTACTCCAGCTTCCTCCCACAGTCACTAAAACATGGCACAGGTTAGGTTAATTGGCTATTCTAAATTTCCCATTGGTGTGAGTGTGTGCGCGTGTGGCTGTCTGTCTTTGTGTGTCAGCCGAAGATGACCAGTCCATCTCTATGGGCCATCGCTATCGATGGCCCATAGTCAGCTGGGATAGGCTCCAGCTCCCCCGCAACCCTGACGGATTAAGATTAGAAAATGGATGGATGTTACTGCCACATCAAATACAGGCTAATACTGTACCAGTCATCAAAATTCTACCCACAGATTCGATTTCAAGCAAGGGAGACATATGCTCATCAAACAGCTGATTTCTACACTGCATCAGCTGATTAACATCACCAACAAATAACCCAGCTGTGGTTGATGCCAGCAGAACAATGAATTCCTATTATCATCTGTGCAGAAAGCTAATAGCTAGCATGGTACGGGGTCCCTCATAAAACTTTAAACGTGGTTAGCTAATAGCTAACTGCTTGCAAAATGTGACTTAATGCATCTGTTTATCATCAGCTAGTGAGGAAACTGTTAGCCAGCAGGTGTGGCTTTTGAGTGTAGGTGTGAGTCAATAGCTTTAAATTCACTCAGCTATATTAACATTTGTGGGGTTTTTTGTTTGTTTTCTGTTTTTTGTTTTTGTTTTTGTTTTTTCCATCCGTGCATGTTCATTAGGTCCTGATACCAGGAGAGGCTGTAGGCTCGTAATATCTGTATAAAGACTATATGTAAGTGCAGTTTGGAAGACCCAGTACCTACCTCCTCCCAATCATATGTATCCCTGAGGGTCCACTTTTCTTTCAGTATAATCTGTTAAATAACATATCTCCTCAATAAACCAGTTGTTTCCCCAAATATGCAATAATGTGCATCCAAATCCTGCAGCCATGTAAGGGCCAGAGCATTGTTGCGTTTGGTCATATGGTGTCAGAGCTCAGCCAAAAGCCTGCACTGCAGAGGGCTTACTAGCTGCATTAGAGGGTTGATATTTTGATGACAGGAGCTGCGTTCCCACCATTCTGTTTCACTCTAAATTATTTATTTATTTCACAAATACTGGACTCAGACACACTTAATTGGATTTCTGCAGGGGCCTGTTGAGTTGAAACTGACGCTTGTGGTAGAATGAGGAGAATGTTTGCCAGATGGCATGTTTTTGTGTTTTTGGATATTTAGCACCAACAAGGGAAAACATTACAGCAAACACCAGAGTACCTGCCTAAAGTCCTCTTTGTTGTAATGGAAATGAAATTATCACCAAATAGCGGATATTGGTTATGGTAAACGTTGTCACCATGTGTGTGTGTGTGTGCGCCTGTGACTGTAAGGCCAGTTCAGGATTATCTCCTAATATAGCCCTGTGGAAGCGTCACAGTGATAGCTGCCCTATGTGTATGTTTGTGTGTGTGTGTGTGTGTGTGTGTGTGTGTGTGTGTGTGTGTGTGTGTGTGTGTATGTTGTTTTGCCTCTCTAACCTGGCACTGGATAAAGCTGAGCCTTTTTGGCAGAGGAATCTACCCAAGAGACAGAAATGGAGCGAGAAAACAAAACCTGACTGTAGAGCTGGGTAATTCTTCAGCTTTATTCTTTATTATTGACATATTGTGGCTCAGAGTCATTAAGTCCACATTAGCGCTCACAAGGTAAATCATACTTAAAACTGAGAACAATGTGAGATTTTAAACACTTGAGAATATATTATTTTAAAGGATTTTGGTTTAAATAACAGTTTAATATGTTCTCTAAATGAAAGAACCTAATATATCCTTTGTTCCTCTACAATGACACATATTCAATGATCATATTCTGATCTGATGCCTCCATCAGCAGGATGATATCGCTTGTCTGTGCCTTCCAAAACCTTCCCATCATCAACTATTGATTATCATCTCTTTTATCATGCAACAACACTGTGGTTATTAGGTTAGGTGCAAAGCCAAGGTTATTCATTGTAGTTAGGGGAACTTTGTCATCATGCGTACAGTAATACACATATGGTTAAGCTTAGGGAATCATTGTGGCCAAACTTTTTAAAAAAACCTCTCCTTTGTTAAAGTCTTATGTTTTGTTGACATGAATTTCTATCATGTGATTTTGACCTCTCCAGAACATATATCTAAACATAATTATATCAGAAATAATTCTGTATTAATTCGAAAATGATAAGGTTTGTCTACATATTCAATCACAAACCTCTGAATTTTATTCAGAGGTTTATTTTTGTTTTATGCTTGGACTGTTCAGTCTCTACCTCGTTGACACATGGTGTTTCCACTTCACTTCAGTGTTAGACTTCCTGTGTCCACCCTCCCACTGTGTCAGGGCTCTAACCAACCGGTAGGAGCCACTAAGGTAGCAACAAGGGCATGATCCCTCACTGGCTTCCCACTGCAAACGTTGCCAGTTGTGTTTATTTGAATGCACCAGTTAGCCTCAGCAGTTGTGGGAGAGAATTTTTTTTTCCCTGTTCAGACCTTATTTTTTTGTTTCCATTTTTTACTGGTTGCTTTTTCACATCATGCACATCCTTACACAGGTGAGGAAGAGACTGTATTTGTAGATTCAGTGTTTGACATAGTAGTAGTTGATCAGATGCACCCATCAGCCACAACCAGGGGTTGAAGTGGGATTTGGCAAGTGGGGGAACCCCAATATCTTGTACACTGCTGTGCGCTACTGTTGTGTGCATGTCTGTACGCAGCATGCTGTCATGTGTGCCCCTAATGACAGGCACTGTCTCTTTACTGGAGAGGGCCAGTAAAGAGACAGACAACGCCAGTAAAAACCCACTGGGATTTGTCCACATAGGACCGTACACCACTGCTTGACATTGTTATGTGTGACACAAACAATCAGATTTATTTATGTGTTAATCAAAGGTTCCAAAATGCCCACTTTCACGCCCTGACCATAACATTTAAATAGGTAACTGGTTTAATGTTGTAGATTGTTGTGATTGGTGTTTCTTTCCAGGCACTCACGCTGTTGGTCACATACAGTGGTGGATGAGGGAGTTTCTCTGCTTGTCTTTTTCAGAGAAGGCTTCTCTCCCCTGTGTTGTACCTCCTTTAACTCCCTCTACTCACCTTACCTTTAATATATGCCCTCATGCCTCCTTATCACCCTGTCCTCCCTCTTTTTCCCACCTCTTATCTCTCTGCCCTTTCTCTCTCACCTTATCTCTCCCCCTCTCTCTGTGCTTTTCTCGCTCTTTCTCTGAGTTGTGCTCCCAGAAACGGGGGAGGAATGGGAGTTATCTCTCTTCATGTATGGTAAGGATCAGGCCTATTCTGGTGAAGTAGGATGGGATGGGGGACGAGGAAGGGGAGAAAACTGGAGGGACGAGGATTCTCTCTCCATATGCATAAACCATGAGAACAGAGGCTCCAGTCAGGCGAGAGAGAGGAGAGAGACAGAGAGAGGAGCCCCAGGCGAGCAGCACACACCTGGACACACACACACACACACACATACACTACACATCTGTATAAACATACATACATACAATACACATGTATTTAGAAAAATAAACATGGCAACGTTTAAACGTTTAGTCAGCTCACATACTGTACACATGCTCCCCACACGTGCACATGCATGCACACATATGTACATCATTAGTGCAGTTGCAAGCCAAGGAGTTCAAGCGCAGGAATTTATAATGATTTGCTTTAAATGATTAATGCCTTGCTGGCACTCACAGACACCTGCAGATCGGCAGGCAGATGCACAGAACCTACTCCAAGAGAGACTAACTGAACAAAAAGAAATTCAGAGACATAACAAATATTTTTCAGTGCGTCTTTAATTATTCTTTTTATAGTGACCATGAACAGATTAGACATTGTTGAGACAGAAAATTTCAAAATTGAAAACTGCAAAGTTTTGTTTAGTTTCTCAACATTAAATGACATTTTTGCTTTTAAGGGTAAAATGATATTTTCTCTTTGCCCTTTCTTTTGCCCCTTGTATTATTTACATTTTTTTTTTAACACAGCAGCCTTCTCTGAAGTGGTATTTGTCCTGCGCAACCATCCAGAAGGAAAAATGACAGTCTTTTCAGCGACAGGCTTGTTTGTTTACAGAGAAAGGTGAAATGTGTCAGGACTTCACCTTATTTCTGCTCTTGATGTTGTTGTCTTCCAGATTAAACAAGAAAATATATAGTTTGTTACTGTGATATAAGCATTTTTTGATTCAACACTTCCACTGACGGGATGACAGAATTTTTCAGTGCCTTCCAAAACTGTTAGAAACCATTGTTAGAAATCGGTTTTATGATGTGGTTGATGTATGCTACGGTTAAGGTTTGGGTTAAAATTGTGACTTTGTGAAAGGGGAACAGAGCCTTTTGTTGCAGCTGCATGATGCTGTTCTACCAGATGAAGACTACAAGTTGAGAAAACCTCTGTAATCCTTGTCTCTGCTTTAGGCTAGACGATATCTATGGTTCTGCTGCACTGTCAGACTGACAGTGATATAGGAGCACAATACCAAATCCGTGGAGTTGTCTTTGAAGCTTAGGGGACCTTCTTTGTCACAGCTTCATTAATAACTATGTGGTCATGGTTTAAAAAAGACATGTTAGTTCAGGGCTTTTGCTGAAACAGGTGATTGTGTTGTTTTTGTTGGGAGGACGGTCTCATTGTGTCGGTCAGTCAGCTCCTGTACATGTCAGATGAGAGAAACTGTTTAAGGACACATCCTCAGTTTTAAGAAACTTCCACTCTGTTCAGTGTCACCGATATATTACACACACACTTGTGCGTGTCCCCAGACTTTTGATCATTCTTCCTCCCTAAAACAGACCCAAACACACGCAGACGCCACTGTCTGCTCTTATCCCACATGCACACACTGAAGGATGAAGGGGAGGAATATGTGGGAGATTAAAAGACAAGAAAAGAGATGGAGGGAGTGTGGAGGCTGAAGGAGAGGGAGAGACTGACCGTAGGAGGCTTTTAAAAGGCTGACTGGGTGCTGTCCCTGCGTGATAAGACTGTTTGAGGTGGAGGTGATACGACTCATTCACACTCTCATACCTCTGCAAACAAGTCCGCACTGTCTGGCTGGCTTCCTGGGTGGATAGATGCCTTATCAGTTTCTTTCCCTTGAAGACTACAGACACCCTTTGGTGCAATTTCCTCAATACCACGTCTGCCTCATGGGGTTGTTCAAGTCATCAAAGGAATCTAATCAAAGCAGAAAATTAAAATGTTAAGTCAATTAATCAAACTCTGTTAGCTGGTCACTTTTTGCCTCTGAGGAAAGTCTGAAGAAATAAAGTGTGTCTAACTTTCCACATTTCTTTTCATCCCATTACCTCCAGCTAACCTAAAAACAACTTTCTCTGTCATTGGGGAGACATGGTCACAGTGGCGCATGTCTCATTTACATTCTCCAGATTCTGCTGGTTAAGTCACTGTTCACACTGAGACATGTCAAAAAGACCACAGTGCAGCTTGCAGGCTTTTGGTGGGCTGGGGCAGTACTGTGATGCTCAGAAGGGGCCACCAAGTGACAGTACATCTGGGAAACCCATTTGTTTTCGCATCCACTTTTTCTTTGGCTACATTTGTTTGTGTGTGTGTGCCACTTAAATGAAGTGCAGCCGGCACATGAGACGGCAGGTGTGACACTGAACCTCTACCAGTTGTGAGTTATTTGTTTTTGTTAGTCTACAATGCTGTTGGTACATGTTATTTAGTATTCTTGCCGCCTACATGGTACACATGGTATTGTATTTACTTGCTATCCATTTGCTTATTCAAGTTGGCATAGGTGGCCATTTTGTGTGAATTGAAATGGAGTGGAAACCACACCAGCCCAGCTCACACTGACTCTTTACCTGTTGCATTTTGTTGGAGTACACTCACTGTTCACAACATAGTTCACAGCTCTTCCATCCCCTTGTGCTTCTTTGTCCCCATTTTGCAATAATCCTGGTCTCACCAGTGTCTGAATGGTGCCTTAAAGTTATAGACCTTTTCTGGATTTCATGCTGGGGACCTCCCCCTGTGCAACAGCAAACCCACAACTGACCCTAACCCATTTTCTGCCAGTGCAGAATTACAGGTAGGTTCAGTTTTAGGCAACTAAAATACAGGCTTAACTAACAATGACTGTTAGCAGGAGATGAGGATCTCCATTAAATGTGCTTTTCACTGCACTCTAAGGACATCCCACTGCAAGTCTATAATTGTGAGACCGAAAGGACTATGCCAAATATGTAGCAGTGTGACATCCCCTCCAGACAGAAAGAAACTCTCTAATATGAGTTTTGAACTCCTTTAACTTGCAGAGCTCTCTTTAATAAATAATAGACAAGTTGGTCTTTTCTCTCCAGCTGTTCTCTTTTTTCCTTCTCAGTCAAAAAAAGAATTTTTGAGTTTTACTGAAGAGGGCACAGTTGTGGGTGTTTCAGTGGTGAAATCCCATCATCCACCCTGCTTCTCTTATCTTTTCATCAGATCCTCCCTCTCCCAGTTCCTCTGTCCTTTGTCCTTTGTCTCATCTTGTTCCCTTTTCCTTGTTGTTCTCTGTTCGCTCTAGTCCTCCTCCCTTATTCAGTGTCTTCCTTTGCCCACTCTTACCATTTGCATTTGTTGTTTCTGAACAGTTCATGAGTTCTTACTTTCCTCCAACCGTCCATTGCAATACCCCATGGTATTGTTTTTCAGTTTGACTCAAATCTACTATTGATCTAACAGCACAGGCTGAGACCCAGACTTTTAATCACAAGTTGCGTACACACATACACGCGCGCGCGCGCACACACACACACACACACACACACACACACACACACACACACACAGCGCCTCTGCATCTCGCTCAAGTGACAACCAAACTCTGCATGTTATATTACCTCTGTCTTTCAATGCATTCAAGTACACACACACACTCCTCACACAGGGTTCTCATAGAGGCTGTGATCATACTGGATCACTCTGGACTCAAAGTGCTGAGGCAGATTTTAATTAAGAAACATGCATTATGCTTGATAGTGGTCAATACAATCGACCAGTCAGGGTTATTCAGTGAAGGGAGGCAATGGATGAATGACAGTGTGCATAAAGCGTGTGTGTGTGTGTGTAGATGACAGGGAGAATATACAGAGGGGTGTGTGTTTATGTGTGAGACTGTGGCAACAGAGTAGGGAGTGAGATGGCATGATAAGAACAGGATTTATGAAATTGGAGTGTGTGTGTGTGTGTGTGTGTGTGTGTGTGTGTGTGTGTGTGTGTGTGTGTGTGTGTGTGTGTGTGTGTG